>JANTPZ010091925.1:0-20031 GCA_025593235.1 Vachellia pachyceras
GCTCTGTTCTAGTGCTAATTGCCAATTCAGTTCCAAGATCAGCCTTCGCAGAATTATAATCAGAAATCTGGAAAACATAAAATTGATAGTGAGGACTACGTTTCTAGTAATTTCGTCATCATGCAAAAATATCACCAAGGATATCTAACCTGCATTGATGCTGCAATCCGTCTCATGTTATCTGGCTCCAACCGCACAATGCATTCATTAAGTCCACGTACTACCTCAGAATGCTATTCATAGAAAACAAATATTTACTTCAGGTGAAAAATTGAAGAAAAGATTTGCTGCCAATAGGAAATATTCAGCATTCTCACATACCGCCACAAAATCTGGACGGTACCGGTATGATGGATTTAAGAAGTATGCAGCCAAATAAAGAGGGTGATAGAAAAGAGAGTTCCAGTGGTTGTCTATCACCTTGCAAAATGGTTCATATTTACGAGCATCATCACCATGAATGGCTTTGATTGCAAGTTTAGCCCTGTACATGTCATTGTATATATATGGCATTGACAAGCTTTGGCCACTGTAAAGCTTTTGGAGTACTTGTATTATTGGATCTACTGACTTCCTGACGTACTGCATTTTCTTCCAAAATGTAACGTTCAAGATAATTTTTTCCACCTCTTTTCCTTCAATTGTGCTGGAGAACCTAGATGAAATCCATTTGTTTGATGTAAACATTCGTCTAAGACCAACTCGATGATCTAGTAAGTTTTGTAATGTAGCAAAGCTAGAGGCATATCGGGTGCCAGCCGGCTTTAGAAGCTCCTGCCCCTGAGTAAATTCATTCTTCATAAGATTTAACAACCATATTTGATTGTATATGAGCTTCGTAATTTTTTGGCCCTTTTCCATGCACTCTCCAACACATTTTATCTTCATAAAATCCTCAAGCATCCTATCAATACAGTAGGTGGCACATGGGGTCCAGAATAAATTCCTTCTCCTCTCTTCAAGCATCTTCCCAGCAGCTTTATAGCTGGGGGTATTTTCAGTAATTACCTATTGAAAGGGGGAGAAGAAAAACAAGGATAAATAACTGCTACTAGAATGAAGGAGGATGCCACAAGATTTAAAAAGAGCAAAATACCTGCACTACATTTTCCTCGCCTATTTCTTCCACCACTTCATCCAGAAGCTTAAATAAATTTGATGCATCTTCTACAACATTAGTGGCATCAACTGACGAAACAAAGTAAACACCATGAGGACAAGAAACCAGAAAGTTAATTAAAGTCCTATCTTGAGTATCTCTCCAACTATCTGCCATTATAGAACAACCAGTAAATGCCCAAGAAGCCTTGTATTCAACTAGGTAATTCTTAATTGTATTCATTTCCTCCTGAAGAAACCGACCAGAAATATGTTGGCTTGGAGGGCATACCAGTCCTTGCCCATATTGACCAACTACGTCCAGCATCTTGTGAAAGTATATGGAGTTTGCAGCCTGTAAAGGAACCCCTGCATGATAAAAGAACTTGCAAATTGTGGAAATGACTTCCTTGCGTGATTTCTTAGTGGGGCCTGTCTTAACTCTTAGTGGTTTGTAAGTTTGAGGTGTCTGATTCATGGGCATTTTCAGATAAACTGAATCCAATCTTGATCTTCTTAACACTGGTTCAGGGCCACTACTAGGTGACAATCCTTTGAAGTTCTTTCTTAAATCTTTCGACAATCTCTTATCAACATCTCCCAGAGTTTCCTTGGACATATGATGCAGTGCATCATCGACTTGATCATCTTCTTCCTCTTCATTATCTGACTTTGAATAGAAATCTGGAGAGTCTTTGGCCTCAGGTCGTCGATGTCTCCTTCCAGTGCAGTGCCATTTCATATTCTCTTTTATTTTGAGATAAACTTCCTCTGGAGCATGTTTACAAGGTGCTACCTCTCCAGGAATCCTTGCCAGATGTTGCTTAAACCGATTTATACCTCCACTAACAACTTTTTCACAGTAATTACACTTGACTTTCTTCTTTCTCTCATCCTGAGCAGTGCCATGCTCCCACCCTGGGTCAACATATCCTAATGATCTTAGAGGAGTCAAATTTAGAGAAACGTTTCTATCAACCATCAATTGCTTCCCTTTGTTTCTATACCCAACTCGCTCTTCCTCATCTTCCTCATCATTAGAATGGAACTTCAGATATGCTTGTGCCTCAACTTGCTTTTGTTTCTTATTGGAACGACATCCTTCAAGGTTTTCCTTCATTTTTAGGTAGACTTCTTCTGGTGCCTTTTCACAGTAAGTTACTTCCCCAGAAACTCGTGCTAGATGCTGCTTTAATCTGTATATGCCACCGCTAACTATTTTTCCACAGTAATTGCATCTAACCTTCTTCTTTCGCTCGTCTTGAGCAACACCATGATCCCAACCAGGATCAACAAATCCGGGGGAGCGAATTGGACCCATTAGCTCAAATATTTACACAAAAAAGAAATCCTCAGCTCATATTTGAAAGAATGCTGAATCCAAAAACATCTGAAAAAAGGGCAACATTTGAGATTACTAACTGTTTCAGCGAGGAACAAATAAAATTTTTATTTTTTTCTTCCTTTACATCTTTCCTGAAGCTCTAGTAGCTTGGTGCTAGCAATCAGCTATCTGATTAACCCAAAACCAAAAGTAACACAGTTCATAATTGTTTATTTTCCGAAGTGTGTGTTCTCCAGCTAATCAAGCTTTTAATTCATCCCACCAAACTCAGAAAATAAAAAAGAACGAATTTCAAGCTGAAATTGTCCGCAGCTACTAATATTTCTAGCATAATCAAGAAAACAAATAAAAAATAAAAATTCAATCTTGAAGAGGAAAAAAGAGCCAAAAGATACTGAATTTAATGATATCTCGGTCTTGTCAGGAGAATAGCGTTCAAAGAAAGACGAAGAAGAAGAAGAAGAAGAAGAAATTTATATGGAAATTTACTCAGTACAAGAGAAGAGCAAGAAATCATTGGATTTAATTAAATTTATCATCTGGTTCATCAAAAAATGACGAGATATAGCTTTGTATCATGCCGATCTATGATAACATATTGGCCGTGACCTGAACAGAGCGGGATAGAAACAGAACCAGAAAAAAAAAGCAGCTAATGGTGAAGAGTAATATCTCTGAACGTTTCTCAGAATTTAGTGCGCCACATTCGGAGGAGTTGCAAGCTTTCTCGTGAGGAAGAAGAAAACTCCAGGGGCATTTGTATGATCGGAGTTTGATCGGAGAATGAGGAGAAGCCGAAATCGCCTGCGAATCGTGAGTCTCGAGTAGATGGCTAGGTGAGACGCTCAGGAGAAGGAGGAGAAGGGTCGTTTGTATGATCGGAGTTTGATCGGAGAAGGAGGAGAAACCGACATCGCCTGCGAATCGTGAGTCGCGAGAAGATGGCTGGGTGGGACGCTCTAGAGTCAACTCGACCCGGCCGTGTTATCCCATTTTCTCATATTAATTTTTAATTTTTACAGGATTCAGTACTATTTTCAGGAGAACTAGTTAAAATCCTTATTCCTCATTAATGTGGATCATTATTATTTACTTTTTGATATTTTTCTCAGATAGTAATAATATAAATTTTATGCAAGATAAATGAAAACGGATCCCCCAGACCATGAGTCTATTTTATGTCATTCGACATTTTAAAAAAAAGGCACAATTTTTCAGTATTAGCTAAATAAAATGCTTTACAATAGACAGAATTTTTTAGAACCTAAATTGATATGATGTTGTTACCGAAATCCTTAAATGGGAATGTTGATTGAGTTGACCCACTGAGTCTAAAGGAAATTTCATTAACAAACTCAATTGGCCATTTATTTCTTTTAAGTAGTATAACTTTTTTTTTCCCCTTCTTTTTATGAATTTCACCAACCTAAAGATCACAATATCAATTTAACCAAAGATTGTGTTCAACAAATGCTCGTGGCAATTTTGTGATAATAATATATGAACACCTTATATTATGCTTTATGCTTGCTGCTTTTAAGGTGAGGCGTAAGAGAATACAATACATACAGATTTTATAACACATCCCTTCAAACAGCTACCAGTGGTCTTTGCAAGAACAATCTCCATTGCTAAAATGGTGGAAACGGTTCCTGTCTCTTATTATTATATCACGATAAAAAATGTTCGAGATTAGCTTGATTGCTTGGTGACAATCTCTACAAATTCTCAAATTCTTGGTTATACGCAAAGTTTCACCTTGCTTACTCTTTAACAAGCCATAAGCAACTGCAAGTTTCTCACTGTGATAGAACAATGGATTCTCTCTTTCCTCCTCAACAAGATCATGAAATACAGCATCGGTGTAAGGAACATAGCCAACCAACCTGATCGATTCCAACATTTCTTCGACTTTGGCGTATATCGCCTGCGCTTGAACATGATCGGGACGAGGATGAGCCATTGCACCTGCAATGAACTCGTTCATAACTCCACGCATTTCAATAATGGAGAAACCCGGTTCCTTCTTCACTCCCCTATCATTCATTAACTTTCTTATATTAGCAACATCTTCCCATCTTCCAGTATTAGCATATATGTTAGCTAATGTCACATATCTCCCACTATTTTTAGGTTCTAGATCAATAACCCTCTTGCCTATCTTCTCCCCCAACTCGACTCTATTATGGATCTTACAAGCTCCAAGAAGGGCACCTAATATGCTTGCATCGGGACCCATTGGCATATTGTCTATGATATTCATTGCTTCTTCTAGCATTCCAGCCCTGTCAAGCAGATCAACCGTGCAGCCATAATGCTCTTTCTTGGGTTCAATATTGTGGGCATCAATCATGTAATGGAAGAAGTATTGCCCCTCCTCAACCATTCCTGAATGAGCACATGCACTAAGGAGATTCACAAAGGTCCTGTAATCAGGTGCAACCATTTCCCTCTCCATCTCCCTAAAGAGCTTAATTGCATATTCTCCTTTCCCATGCATTGCAAGCCCTCCAATCATGCTGTTCCATGAAGAAACACCCTTCTTAGGTAATTTACTGAAAACTTCAAACGCCTTTTCCAGACAACCACACTTACAGTACATGTCAATGATCGTTGTAGCAAGTTTTGTGTCCAATTCAATCCCAGTTTTCTCAATTTTTTTTATGCATCCATTTCCCATGCTCTAAAGCTACTAGTCCTGTACAAGCAGTTAATATAGTAGCAGCAACAAACTTATTCAGCTCCAGCTTTTCCTCCTCCATCTTATTGAACAAAGCAAATGCTTCCTGGAAACGATTGCTTTGAACACAAGAAGCAATAATGGCGTTCCAAGACACAGAGTTCTTCTCAGGCATAAGTTCGAACACATTGAAGGCATCGTCGATGAGTCCCCATTGAGAATACCCAGTAATCAAAGTAGTCCAAGACACCACATCTCGAACGGGCATTTTGTCAAACACCTTTCTAGCTTCATCCAAGGATTGAAAATTCATATACATAAAAATTAGATTGTTCTGGGAGACACTGTCTGCTCCAAACCCGAATTTCACAACATGAGCATGCACTTGTTTCCCTTCCTCAATAGCATTGTCAACACAGCAAGCTCTTATAACAGATGGGAATGTAAAACTATTGGGTACCAGAGATTCTTCAAGCATCAACGAATACAAGAGAATGCAATTTCTGGGCAGATGGTTCTGCAAATAACCTTTCATTATGGTATTGTAGATAAACACATCTGCATTTGGAATTGTGGAGAAAACTCGGAGAGCATAGGGGAAATGGCCATTTGAGGACAAGGAGCAAAACTTGATTATGCGTCCCATAGCATCGTTGTTAGTTGAGAGGCCGAGTTTAACGAAGAGGGAATGATGTTGCTTGAGTTCAGCCATAGTTGAGCATGACTCAATTCCATAGTGGGTTGGTGAGTAATGGTTCACTGAGATCGGCAAGTGAGGCGAAATCATTCCCAGTCTTCGATTGCAACGGTGGTCTGAGCGGTGGAAGCGGAGGTTGGGGATCAAGTGGCAACGGCGTCAGTGGTATAGAGTTGACAAGGGTGGGCCCCTCGGCCCTCGTTCTGTACCAAAGACAAATTGCACGGGAGATTATGGATAATTAATTTGCGTTATTAAAATACATATCATCAAGTAAACCGCGGTTGGATTTACCGATCTGCTTAGTTTTATAGCTAATTTGGTACAGAATTGATTTTGATGGAAATGGAAATAGATATGGAGATGGAGATAAATTTTAAAATTACGTTTAGTTTGTCATGGAAATGAAAATGGAATCCATATCTTTCTTTTATGAATGTTAATTTTTTTTAAATGTAACAAAAAATACTATTTTACATAAGAGATGATATTTTGATTCAAAAAAATTGGACTCCATGGAATCCAAATGAATTCCATAGGTTTGAGTATGGAATTGAAATTGGGTATTTAGCTGGAATTGAATTCCACATGGAATTGTAATTCCATCATACCAAACATGCCAACATCATGGAATTCAATTCCATTTCCACCCTCCCATTTCCACCATACCAAACGAGGCATTAATGTCTGGCATTATCCAGAGTTGAATTGTCTTGATGATTGAATTTCACAAAATAAAAACTATTCCTTTTATAAAAATATAATGAATCAATATTCAAATTTACATTAGACCTATTTTATCGAGCCATAATAAATATATACAATCTGTGACAATATCATCTCTTTATAGTTAGTGTGGGCTGACAAACCCTTTTTAACTGAATATCCATTGTTGGCTAGTCAAATGACATCTATTTCAACCTTAACATTTTTTTTTCCAACTATGACATGGGTATCATAAATGCACGTTAAGAGAATTTTTTTTCCTCGATCGACAAGTGCCTAATTAGCAAGCTATAGATATATAACTTGTGACAATGTTAACTGATCGTTAATTCGAGTTAATACATCAAACAGGATGCCGCATGTTTAAATGGAAAAAAATGAGCAGCAATACAAATTATTCCACGTTGTTAAACTTTAGATTACCAGTTCATTAAACTTAAGGGTACGCTAATTTTTGTGAGTCAAAGTCAAAAAAAAAAACCAGATCTAGTCCCATTTCTGGATGAATATTGAAATAGCACTATATCTTAAATTAAAACCTTAACATCCAGAAATAAAAAAAACTTAACACCCGAATTTATCAGTTTTTCTTATTTTATAGATATTAATTATTAGGTACAACTTTATCCGACGTGAGACCTACCATATTATTAACTAAAATCCACTCGCACCTCGTGCTAATAGCAAACTCACCAACTTTGTTTTTCATCTGAATGAAGTTTGGTTTCATGAGTGAAAAATTGAGCAGGTGATCTGAATACAAGACAAGACTCGGGGAGAACTTGTTCAATTTTTTTTTGGTGATAAGAACTTATAAATTTTTTGGGCATCAAAACGGATTAAAATAGACGGCCCCAAGAAATTCAGATGGGTACAAAAAAAACCCAATAAAAAAATAGGGTTAAGTCTAGTTAATTAGGGATAACAAAGCCTAACTTGTAACCTGAGCACTCTCCAAGTGGAAAAGCTAAAGCAAAATTTGGTATTAACAAAATTTTTAATACAGCATCAAAAAAATTTCGGCTACTCATTGCCAGATCGATGACTGCACAACATATTCCTCTACATATAATAAACTCACCGAAAACTTTGCTAGAAAACGGTGTAATAAATGTTTTTCCTTGAATATAACGTTTGAATTGCAACTCATTTTACATACAAATGCACATTGCTAAAACTAACAACTTGAATTACGCACTACATAGCTATGGACACTTTAATTCATCTACTTAACCACGCGACATCCCGAGAGAAAAGGAAAAAACGATAAAAAGACGTATACAAGGGATGGCTTCTAATAGTTCTGTTAGCGGGAGGCCTATCCACTTACGAGTGCTCCAGTTCTTGGCGGAACCCCCAAATCATTTGACAACTTCGCGCACAACTGCATCATATCACACAAGACACAGATAACACAAAACAGTTTCTGGTTTTGTGAAAACGAGAGCTATGAGAGAGTGAGAGACCAAACCTGTCTATATACAGAAGAATCCCCATAGGATTTCCTTAACTCTACCACGTACAAGGATGGGCTTATCTCAAAAACCTGTCATATTTGTACTGATCATCATTTCATGTATAGGGGGGGGGGACTGAGCATTAAGTGATTAGCAGAAATGAATTTAGAAATTTAATTAAGCAGACCAAGCAAATCAATTGATCATGAGTAACGCTGAGGAATGAAAAATATGATTGACATGATTATTTTATTTGTCTTTTTTCATATTTAGATTGGTCGATAGATCTGGCATTTTTCGAATCATTCTGTTAAAGTTTGATAGAATACAAGAATAATCACTACCTCTGCTGCAATTGTGAGGTTGCCTAGGCTTTTACGTGCCTCCTTGTTTGCCTGTATAACTTTCACCTGAAATATTTGATCATGCACTGACGTTAATTATTGCAAACCTAAAGGTTCACCATTTATTTATGATGGTAATCGAGAGAGATTTTTTAAATAGTATAACCAACGGTACCAACTTTTCCATTTTTCTTTTGGACTGTATATCCCATTTCTGTAACAATGTCCTCAAGCCTTTCGATCAAGTCTTTTGCGGAGAGGTTGGACGTAAATCTTATCTTCCTCTCTGAGACATCCTAGAAATCAAAACAGAATTGTTTGAATACGTGTTGGAAATTTCCTTCGGAGCGAAGAATAGTTTAATACAGTAGAAAGTTTGCCGAATACTTTCACACACACCTCTTTTTCGAAGAAGCCAGAGAGGTCAAGGCATGAAGACATCCCAATCAATTCAAATGCATTGATAAGGGTTGGCGATCCTGGACTCTGATCTTCTGTTTCGTGAGCCTATTGCGAAGAGCATATATAGCCATGGGTTACATCCAGAGAAAAATTAAAAGCCAAAAAAAAAAACAGCAGAGTGGCAAGGATACATACCACTTCGTGGATGGAAAAGGCTTCATCGTCAATATATACATCCTCTTCCTCATCCTCTGGCTTTGATGGAATATAATCCTGCTTGAACCATTCATCTAGTTTGATGCCTGCCATTGTTATCCGAGTAGCAGGGTTGGGATCAAGAATCCTCTTTATGATGTTTTTGGCACCAGGCGATAGCCATTTTGGTATCTGAACATCTCCCTTAAGAATCTGCACACCAACATTAAAAACCAACATCTTCTCAGTATTTAGTTTGCTGAAATTATAAATGAACCAGAAGGCAGAGTTTGGATACCCTTTGGTAGAGAACTGCAAGATTCCTATCATCAAAAGGAAGATATCCTGTTAAGATAACATACAAGATGACCCCACAGGACCACGTATCTGATGTTGCACCATCATATCCTTTATTAGAAAGAATCTCAGGGGCCACATAGTTGGGACTTCCACAGGTGGTATGCAGCAAACCATCTGCCTGAAATTTTCATATATACAGCAATCACAAGCCAATCACCAAATATAATGCAGCGTGTGAATGCATATTTACTAAGTTATACTTCGTCACTGAGGCATGCTTAAAAGAACCCTTACTCTAAAATGCTGTGGTAAAGCACTTAGGCCAAAATCGGTTATCTTTATGTTCCCTTTGGCATCCACAAGTAGATTCTCCAGCTGCAGCAACATAGCGTCATTTTTTCAGTATAAATCAGAAATGCTAGTAGTAAATTATCGTAATTGTTCTTAAGAAGTGAGGAGGATAACCTTGAGATCTCTGTGGTAGACCCCTTTATCATGACAGTAGCTAACACCGTCAATCAACTGCTGGAAAAGCTTCCTTCCTTCAGCTTCTGGAAGTTTGCCTTTGGATGCCTGTGAAAACAAGGATATCTCATCTATTGTCATTGCCACGTGATTGGCTGATATAATTTATTCCAGATATGGTAATTGCACTCACAATTCTGTCAAACAATTCGCCTCCAGTCACGTACTCTAGAACCATATAAATCTTGGTCTTGCTAGCCAACACCTGTGAAATTACAGTTATAATCATAGTCAGGAGATTTTGGCTTCAAGACTTATTAAATGCAGGGTAATAAACATACCCCGTGTGTGCGTGGACTAAAAAATAGACGTCGCTAAAATGAGTTTAATACATCACAATTTCTATTATTTATTAGCGTAACAGATTTAGTGTTGATTGAGTATAACTTAAAGCCTTTTAATGTAATCATTTTTTATACCAATTTTATTAGACCTACTGATTCTTTTAATGTAATCATTGCTTCTTGGAAGTTCTATACTCAAAGTAGCGACATTTGGCAGTTAAGTTCTGATCAATTTGTCAACCAAGTGGGTGGTTTAAAGTAAACATTGATGGAGCTGTTGCTCGATTTTCTCTAAAGGCAGGCTGCGGAGGTGTCATTAGGGACCATTTGGGTTCCTGGATTATGGGGTTTGCTAATTCTTTGGATCACTGTGATCCCCATGTTGCCGAGGAATGGGCAATTTACAGAGGTCTTCAGACAACATTTGATCTCGGTTTCAAAAGGATAATCTTGGAATCGGATGCAAGATTACTGGTAGACATGCTTAATACTGGTTGCAATATCACTAACACTAGTTTACTTTTTGCAGATATCAAGAGGATCATCAGTAGGGAGTGGACGATTATTATTCAGTACGTGCCAAGGAAGCAGAACCGTGTGGCTGATGCTCTTGCTAAGGAGGCTATTTCTTCTTCCACAGTTTACTACTCTTGCCCTTTCCATCTTCAGGAGTTGTGCTCCAAGGATCTTTTGGGTTCATACCCCACCTCCTAGTGTTTTCTTTTGTCCTTTGAGCTCTTGAGCTCTCTTTGTTTATATAAAAAAAAACTTAAAGCGCTAAAGCAATTGAGCGATCGAACTAATGACCTCTCCATTTTTGCTAGGGATACGCTGAAACTGATAGCCTGATATAGAATGAAACACAATTCTTTCCTGAGGAAGTCATGGGCGTAATTCTCATGACATGAATGCTCACCAACTCTTAATTAATCATCCATGGGGACCACGAAATATTTAACGCCATATTAAATAAAATTTTTATTTAATATTTCGAATAAAAAATTCCCAAAAGGGTGACCCCACTCAGGGACCAGCAGGCACATGGCATCCACAAAATCGCAAGTGGAGGTGGCCCACCTCCAAGCAATCATGCAAGTTATCCTAATTACAAGCCACCGCATTAGAATTAAGAGTTTTTTATTGGACGCATTCTCACAGGCCTCAGATGGCGACTGTCGAATCCTCATCGGATGAGATCAGGCGACCTCCACGCCAGAAAACGTAAAACTAATCAATTTGATCTATGCAAGGAAGAACCCAATAAAAAATATACATAGATTCCAAGTATAAACTCTTTAGAATCATCACCCGGAGTTTGAAAATTCATAAAGCAAATACAGAAGTCCATACGACCCTACGCGTGGAAGAATAATTTAATATTTAGCCGACTTGCACCAGGATTTAGGACCAAACTCAATTAAATATTATCTTCACACGTGGCATCTTGTTACTCACACATAAGTTAAACCTTTTAACGCCGCCATAATCAAACGAAGATAAGGATTTCATTAAAAAAACAAAGATGAGGTAGGGAAAAGTCTTTGTGGTTCAAGTCAGTCATGTGAGGTCTTGAACCATATATGTACGCCGGGATTTGGTTCGTTGCAAGTTCAGACTTGCACTTTAATACAACCCACATTGCCTTGCTCGGTTCAAGACATAATAACAGACATAACCATCCAACAGATAGGAAGCCAAGAAGGACACAATGTTGGGGAAACTTGAGCCTACATTCTATGTATCAAAGATAAATAAATAAAATTAATAGTATACTACCCAGTCGTATTTAATATACAAGTCTGTTGAAGGGAGATTAAGAAGTTTAATTAATTTATATATTTATCATTTTTTATTAAATTAATTTATTTTATTTATAAATTGATATATCATGAGGATAAATATTTCAGAATATATATTATAATTAAGTAATTTATTTAATTTTTTTAATTTTCTAAAAAATCAACCGAATTTTATATTAAAACAATATATTTGTAAGAAAACCACCTAGTATCTCAAGAAATATTAGATCCCAAGTCCCAACTAATCTAAGATCATGGTGCCAAGTTGGGCACCACGTGAGTGTAACTCTCCCATACGTAATTTTTAAGAATCCACGCAGAAATAATACTGCCAAGTGTGGACCTCTGTGGGTGAGATGGTGTGGGAAAGGTCAGGTGGGTGTAGCTAGGGAAGGTGTTGTTTGTTGTTGTCGTTTTATGGAAGAATTATCACGGTAGATTTTGGATTTTAAAAAAAAAAACCATGAAATTAAGAACAAACAAAATAAGCGCTTCCATCATTGGTGCAAGCCTTTTTACTGTACATCCTCGTGATCCTCCATTTATGCAGTAAAAGGTTTGGGCAGAAGATCGCCAACAAAAATAGCACCATACAAATTATTTTTTAGGACAAAATTTTTTTAGCGGTGGCTTCTTATTTGGTTTTTGCTTTTGGATAACTGGTTTCTAATTCGATTAAACTTTGAATCTGCTAATCTTAATGCCGAGAAGAAGTTTTCCCATATGAGATTGTACGTACCTCGTGTAATCTGACCACGTTCGGATGCTTTAAGAGCTTCAAGGTGGCTATCTCTCTCTTAATCTGCAATTCCAGATTCATTTACATTAGACGGATTGTGGCTGAGAGATTCTGCTAATGGAAAATTGGAAATATAATGGCAACAGCTATTAGATAGAATGAGAACTGATAAGATGGTGAAGGACCAGAATTTGTGAGGGAACTCAAAATCAGGATTTATACCAATGCTCATTGAAATATATCAAGAAATCAAGCCGGGAAGTTATGGACTAACGCGAGAGGGAATAGAAGAGAGGGATCGGTAAAATAGAAGTGAAGCAGACCTGATTGGTTGTATTGAGGTCAAGGATCTTTCTCTTCTCGAGGATCTTAACCGCGAAAGGTTGGCCGGAATCAGTATTCCTAGCTAATTTGACTTTTCCGAAATTGCCTTCGCCTAGAGTCCTACCAAGCTCGTATTTCCCAAGTCGCATTCCCAGTCCTTGCTTCTCCTGGTTGTTCTTGTTCCCAAGTTTCACGATCACCATCACCAAGCCCCCTCGGGTGCAGATCCCAGTCACTGGCGAAAAAGATTCAGTATCCTTTTTGCCGAGCAGATTAGAGTGTCTGCTGCTGAACAGTCGCCGGCCACCACCAAATTTGAAGCGGTAAGAACAAAGCAAGACCGTATGAGAGCACGCAAGCCAAGAGTTTGGTCCTTCCGTCGCTCGGTGATTTTGGAATCTGCCTTCACAAGCGTCTTGGTATTCAAGACGCGCGTTTCAGGCTGAAACTTTGTGCCGCGTAATTTTTTTTTTATTGTAAATGACTTTAGGAAAGCCCCAATAGCCAATGTATATCATGTAGAATTACACAATTATTGTGGAATTCCATATAACCAATTTAATTATTAAAAGATCTCATAATAAAATTGCAATTATAAAAATTAGTGTAAAAATGAGTATTTAGTTCACTTATTGAAAAACTTTTTAATAATTACTATTCTAATCCTATTTATAATGTTAAGAGAAAATGTTTCATTTTGTTTCATTTTTAAAACATTTATTTTAATTTTTTACGTGAATCTACAACTTTAATCTTTAGTAATGATGTATTGACAATTCTCTTATATGTATTAAATAAAAATAGAATTAAAAAATTATTAAATTTTAACACAGGTTTAAAGTTTTTATTTGAATTATAAAAATATATTATAAATAAGAGTATACACTAACTATTAAGGTTAAAGTATACTTTCAATCCTTTATGTTTGCGTCAGGTTTCATTTTAGTCCTTTAAGTTTAAAAAGTACACTTTCAATCCCTCAAATTTAACGCCGTTAGTTTCTCTTAACAGAAGTAGCTAACTCATCAAACTTAACGCTGTTCTTTTAATTTTTTTTATTTTACACAATTTAAAATATCAAATTTATTATATTATTAAATTAAAATTAAGATGTTAGCATGTTTTGTCAACATTTTATTACACAGTTACCAATTAAATTTGATGAGTCAGCAATTTCCGTCAAGAGAAATTAACGGCGTTAAGTTTGAGGGACTGAAAGTGTACTTTTTAAACTTAAAGAACTAAAATGAAACCTGACACAAATATAAAGGATTAAAAGTATACTTTAGTCAACTATTAATATGCAGCTGCATGACAATTCCTCTTGGATTTAATCATTCCACAGAAGGGAAATTTACTGTTGAGTCCCAAATAAGGGACTTATTTATCAAATGGTCCCAAATTTTAAAATATTTAAAAAATGGTCCCATTGAAAGGTGTTGTCAATACAGCACATGGTGTTGTCAGGGGTTGTCAAGTGACAACACCATGCGCTGTCAATGGGACCATTTCTTAAATATTTTAAAATTTGAGACCATTTACTAAATATCTTTACTATGTGAGACCAAACAGTAAATCTCCCTCCACATAATTATACGTGATTTATTTACCACATCAAAGTTTATGTAAAACTTGCCGTCAGTTTCACATAAAAAAATATTAGCACTTATTAAAATCTTATCTTTCATGTTTCACCAATAATAGATAATTATTATTTATTTTTATAAGTTATTCCCATCAATACTAAATATAAAATTTGATTTGTAGTGTTGCAAACGAGTTTAAATGCAATTTTTGTTTTATAGATCATTTCTCAATTTATTTATTCCCTCAAGGCGACAGTGACAGAGTTGGCTTTTTGTTGTGAATAAATAAACATAAATAAATATACTCCTATATTTTTTTTGCCAAAAAAACGTAGTCCTATCTTTTGTGTTGTGTTTTTTTCTATAGTCATCACAAAGAAATTAAAATTGTCACATCCATTCCGAATTTTAACGTTTATTGCTATGTTTTAAATGCAATTTTTTTTAAAAAAAAACTTGAACAATTTGACACACACATATATGCCTAAACACACACGTACATATATAAGCAAGGGTTGAAATGTGACATGTAATAGAAATATCTTGAATTTTATATTTTGGATGAAAAATATGTCTGATTTTAAAAAATGTATTAAAATATGATAAAAGTCTCTACCCAATGATTAAGGGCCACAATTCACAAGGCGAGTTACATTATTTTAATTTATTAATTAAATGCAGCTACAATATAATATCTTGCTTGTAGCATCTTCCATTGGCCAAGTATTTAGAATAAGCAATGCATTTGAACAAGTATAAATAAAACTGAATCTTCTAATGACCGCGTTAATTAATATTTAATACAATTCGTGGAAATGTGTTGTATTGGGATAAAATTATTCATATTGCTTGGTTCTGACTTCAAAGGGGATTCCCCACACGAAATAGACACGACTTTTATTTTACCCATAATCTAGGAATGTGTCCCACACCTCTCATTAATAATCAATTACCCAGTAATTAATACCATTATTTTTCTTAATTAATTAGTTAGATTGTATTAATGTTATTTCCCTTGTACTCCGCAATTTTTTGTGATCAGAAATGTCATATTCGTGCTTGTTTATGACCTCATTTTCCTTAGGGTGTACATAAGTCAAGATAAAATCATATCAAAATCTGTAAAAACTATCCCGAAATCCATAAAAACCATATTGAAATCTGTAAAAACCGCCTTGAAATCCATAAATTCACCTCAAAAGCCGTAACACCTTTCTTCCAACGGAGTTCCCACACACATCATTTGGGCAATCACATGCTGCAAAACGTCTCGAAAAACATTCTTTGCTTGAGAGTTACTCGATCTTATTCATTGGTAGAGATAAAACATTTTATTTCTATTTATAAACAAGTTTATTATACATTTTCAAGTAAATATATAAGTTTATTATTTATTTATTAATTTTTAACTTTAGTAACATGTGTTATATACTTTCAATTATATTTTTAAATCAATTTTAACATATTTTATTCGTACTAGAGAAAACTTTAAACCATGTTAACAGTACTTTAAGATTTAATAATTTTTTAACTTTATTCATATTTAATATTCATTATAACACATAACAAATAAAGAATAAAGAATGAAATTGTATATTCACATAATAATTTAATATATTGACTTATAAATATGATTGAATAAAGCATTCTAAAAAAGTTGAAACATTTTTAAATTTTAGAATAGAATGAGTAAGATTTAAGATTTTACTTGATCCATTTCATTTATAAATAAAAAACAGATAAGTAATATTGGTTGAGGCAATCTAGATTTGTTTATTATTAACTGAGATCCCTTGATAAGCAAATTTAATTATTAAAGTATGGTTGTCCAGAAAAAGGGTGCTTCGTTGTGATACGATAAATTTGTGGTCTGCGTTTATCATCGGTTTCGTCATCGTTGTCATGTTCCATTTTATCCCTTTGATTATTCCCTTGGGGACCCTCATCAAATGCTGCTTTTATGTTCCCTTCCATTTCGACATTTTCATAAAGTTAATGTCACCTTTGTAATTGTCTTAATTATCTTACCTTTTTGGGTCTAATCAAGCAAATAAATCATTTAAGAACTAAATCCAGCACTGCAAAGTTTTAAGGGAATCAAGGTTGATTTGACAATCACTTTTGAAATTTAGGTTTGATTTTAAAATCTAGATTTTACCTCAAAATCGAGGTTTTGTCCAAGCAAATTTTTTTCCCAAAAGTTATTTTGATTACAAAACTTCAGTTTGAAACCTAGGTTTCTTCTTTCCTACTTTTTCTCTCTTTCTCTTTCTTACTTTCCTCTTTCCTACCAACTTTTTTGCCTCGGAATCTGTAAAAGCTATTTTCAACATTACATCCAAACAAACTCTTAATCAGTGTAAATTTGTTGTAATTTACTGTATCAATATAAGGGTCTAAAGAATGGTCCGTTTGGATAAATGTTGGGAGAATGATTTTTTATTATAATGCATTTTAAAAAGTTATTTTTGTCTATAATGTATTTTGGAAAATGAAAATTTGTTTGGATAAATGTTGTAAAAGCGACTTTTGGTGAAAAGTGATTTAAAAGAAAATAAATCTCATTAAATAATGTATATTAATTTGTATTATGATAAAGTTATGGAAAAATGAAATAAAAATAGTTAAAATGTCATAGCTAGCAACTTAAAATTTCTATGTTTAGGATGCGACTTGCAATTTTTAAGTTGCGACTTTTATTGTTGAGATCATGACTTGTAATGCATTTTGCGATGAAGGATATTTTTTTTCCTTCTCCCCATAATAAATTTTAAGTTTATAATGCATTTTACTTTCCATATGTCCCAGATACTCATGTCCTTCTGGAAAATGCATTATGGCCTAAGAATGCATTCCATATACTCCAAAATAGTTCCCCAACACACCCTTTAATTGTTAGTGGAATTTTAATAATTGAATTTTTTAGAATAATCTTTTAGTAATTCCCTCAAGTTTTTACTTCTTGCGATTTTTTCTATTCATGTTCTAATATATAGAATACTTTAGTAATTCCCTCAAGTAATTGAATTTTCTTCACTTCATGTTCTGATGCATAGAATCTTTTGTTGGCAAAGAAGATATATAGAATCTTTTAGTAACTCCCTCAAGTAATTGAATTTTTTCTCTCTTCATGCTCTCAACTTCTAGTAAATTTCCCTCAAGTTATTAGAGCTGTACGCTTGCACTAGTAGTGAAATCTCATTAAAGTACTGTAGTTAGTATTAACCTGGTTGATGAAGAATCGTAGTATAATATACGATGGTTAATATAATCTTTAATCCATCAAGTAAGCCTTCATTTTAGTTTTAGTTTTAATTAATTAAGTTTAAAATCGGTAGTTTTGATCCATCAAATTTCATTTAATTTAAAACTTGAATCCCTGTAATCTAATAAATATTAGGATCATTTTGACATTTAAAAGATCAAAAACTTAAAATATACTAAATCACGGTAAATTTAAGAAATTAAATATTGCGTTGAAGCTGAAATATATCCAATGAGTTGTTGGGAAAGTGGGCCATCGGGTGGGAAATTGATGGAAAAATAATGGCCACATGCAAAGCATGGATTATATAAAAATGGGCCAGGCGTGGAATCGAGCGAGGTCAAATATTTTTTGAGTGCTTGGTTGTTTGGGTAAATTGGTGGCCCTCGTTGAAGTTTTAAAAAAAAAAGTTAAATGTACATTTAACAGTATTTTTTTATAAAATAAAATAATCTCCGTCACACATTTATCTTGTAACATTGTGCCTGTTTGGGAAATACATTGTGCCCCATTACACACAGGTCGAACAAAAACTTGTCTCACGTATTTATATCGACTTGTGTAAAATCACACTCCCAATGGATTCTCAAATACGCACATATTAGCTCTGTTTGGATCCGTGTTTGGAAAAGTCAAACACGCGTTCAACAGTGTATTTTTATAAAATGAAATAATCTCCTTCACATATCTACCTTGTAAATAGTAAAAAAATTATCCACTGCGTTCTCGTTACATAACATGCCAATTTTCTTCCGGCAATCTGCTTTGTCAGCATTTGGATAAGGGAAATTTAGTCTTGGATCCCAAATAAGCAACTTATTTAACGAATGGTCCCATGGATGAAAATATTTATGAAGATGTCTCATTGACAACATGAGGTCCTATGTATTGACAACACCACGCACTGTGTTGACAACACCTCATGTTGTCAATGGGATCTGTTGCTAAATATTTTCATCCATGAGACCATTCCTTAAATAAGTTGCTTATTTGGGATTCGAGACTAAATTTTTCTGTGGATAACTTCCAACGCAATCATGAAGAGGTCAATTTGCGTGGGAGCAGATGTATTAGTTGACTGATTAAGCAGCCACCCAATAACATTTATGGCCTACTAATTCAACAAAACGTCACGTGACATTTTTGAACCCTTCCCCCTAACTTCAAGGGGGGCTATTAATTAGTTTTCAAATACGGACAATAATCGTAGTAATATTTAACTATTCATTATTTACTCATATCGTGTCACGCTATCAGCCAATGATGTTGATTATTATAATAATAAAAATATAATACCCCAAGGGATGGTGCCGGGATTTTAGGTTAGTTAGCGGGGATTACAAAGCATGCATACTTACATAGCAATTGAAGATAAGTTTCATCAACTAGAGTATGCTTCTAGAAAATGATTTAACGGTTTATTTAGAAGCTATTTTCAGAATTTAGGTTTAGTTACAAAATCTAGGTTTTGTACAAGTACAAATGATTTGTTTGGATAGTCCGTTGGGAGAATGATAACAGATTCCGAGGTAAATATATGAGAGAAATTTTGTCTCGGTAAACTCAAGAATGGATTTTGGGGAGGCAAACGGCCTCCCCAAATAATCCTAAAAAATTTTCAGAAAAATTATTTTGGTTACAAAACCTCGGTTTGAAACCTATATTTTATCTTTCATACTTTTTCCTTCTTTCTCTTTCCTACTTTTTATTTCTTCTCTTTCCTCTTTCTTAATTTTCACTCTTTATCTTTGATCTTTCCTACATACTTTTTGCTTAAAATCTGTAAAAGCTAATAACTTTCTAAACATAAATCACTTTTCAAAACTTAGGTTTTACCTCGGAATTTGTAAAAGTTATTTTCCAAAATCCATTCCAAAAAAAAATCTGTAAAATTTATTTTCAAAATAGCTTCCAAACAAGTCGTAAGATATTAATGCATCTAAAACATATTTTAAAGTGTTGAAAAATCATAAAAAACACAGTAAAGCATTAAATGCGTATAAGAAAATAATGATGTGTGCTATATTAAAAAAAGGGAAATTTACTGTTGAGTCCCACATAAGGGACTTATTTATAAAATGGTCCCAAGTTTTAAAATATTTATCAAATGTTCCCAGAGGTGTTGTCAATACAGCTCATGGTGTTGTCAAGGGTTGTCACGTGACAACAACATGCGCTGCATTGACAACACCATGCGCTGTATTGACAATACCTCTGGGACCATTTGATAAATATTTTAAAACTTGGGACCATTTGATAAATAAG
>JANTPZ010091927.1:0-20948 GCA_025593235.1 Vachellia pachyceras
TTCTGCACCCTGTACCTGCATTCTTTTCCTAGCCAGTTCATCTTCATATCGCATCACCTGGGCCTGCCTCTGAGCCTGCTCCTGTATAAGATTCCGTTGTTCTTCAGCTATTTTCCGCTGCCTATCCTGCAGAGAAGTCACTTGGGTGTAAGTGAACACACTGGCAATGTCAGAAAATCAACACCAACAATATTTTTCCTATGTTGCTGTATGAGCAAAGCCACCCAATGAATCATAATATTTCAACAGCCACCACAGCTAGGTGACTGCATCCTATGCCTATGTACTATGTAAAGCAAAGCCACTTATCTAGAACTTCCAAGTTCCAAAAAAAGGAAACGCAGAAAACAGGTTGTAACACACTTATCATGGAAAAATTGTAAGTCAAAAAATGGCTGTGTCATGTGTGAAGTACCTTTTGTGTTCTAAGATCAATAAACATTGCAGCATCCGTCAACAAGCAAAGAAAAACATATCTACGGGAGTAAACAAGAATGTTCGACAAGATATAGGTTGACTCACAAGAAAATCGGCAACCGAAGTTATTAAGATACAGTAGCAACTGATTTATATTCATATTAGTTCATGCAAATTTCTGGCTGTGTGAGCACAGCACAACGGGCAAGAGCACATACAACATGGAGGAAACATGAACGAATAGGTCATTCATTCACATAAATTTATTGATATTGAAATTTTGGCGACATGAGTGTTGCTTCCTAATCCATCACTTACAATATCAACTTGAGACTGAATTAGTTCATAATGAACTTTCTCAGCGTCTAACTCAGCTAGGCGAGTTTGTTCCTGCTTTCTCATCAAATCAAAAACCTGGAAAGCAGAACCAAGATGTTAGCCGACTAATTTTATAGCACTTTTTTTGTGTCTCGGAAATCAAAACAGATCCGATAGAGTCCCGATATTGAATCTGCACCTGTTTAGAATACGGAGAGGAATTGATTTCTCGGAGAGCTTTTGCCCCTCGTTCTAACGATTCCGGATCAAAACCAGACTTTTTGGGTTCATCGGCAGCTTGAGATTCTGACTTAGCATCAGAATTTGGATCTTCCTGGGGAGCTGAAGTAGAAGACGAAGAAGAGAAAAGAGGGAACCGAAAGGAGGTCTCGGCGTAAGCCTTATTGGAGAGAGTGGACATAGCAGCCACGGCCGCAGCTATGGCCACGCACGGTGATAATCTTGCGGCACTCATGTCTTAGAATGTGCAGTCGAGAAGATGATGGAAGTTAAGTTAGTTCATAAACAATGCATTTTGAATGTGAGCTCTCTGTAAGAGATAGCCTGGTGCTAGTGTTGTGTGGCGCGAGCATAAACCCCTTCTAGTGCTAGGGTTTAACCGGGAAATAAGAAAGTTGATAGTTGAGCACGGCAACAGACGAGGCCTTGCACCTTGCTTGCGGAGCAATTCAAAACATTTACACGACTGTCGTTTCTCTGCCGAACCGACACCTGTATGAAACGACTAGCCGACTTGAAGGTCACTATTTTCTATGGGCTAGGCCCAATTTTATTCATGTTAAGGCCCAATGGATGATGATGACGCGCTGCCTGCAGAACATGAAATCTCTGGAATTGATTTTGATGGAAATGAAAATGGAAATGGATATGAAAATAGAAATGAAAATGTAAATGGATATAAATATGGAAAAAAATGAGGGGTCAAAAAATCAATTCCATAGGTTACATCATAGAAATCATTTTTACCCATTTTGAATTCTATTTCCATTTTCAATTCCATCTCCCAATTCCACCATATCAAACATGTCCTAGGGTTCCAAGTTATATGACTACTGCAAGGATTAATCCAAATGGTAAGCGACTTGATTATGTTTAAGTTAGGTATTGATTTCAAACCCCAATATAAACAAAAATTTCTGTTACCCGTCATAGCAAGGTACGTGAAGCATGTCAGGATGTTGTCAAAGCAAAATTATGATAAATTGGGTAAGCCAAAAAAAGAAAAATAAATTGTTGTTTCTTGTAAAATATACATATGCTTGGCAAAATAATATGCAACCTTTTTGTTGTTGGGCCCTTATTGGTCTTACTTTGGTTATTTCACAATATTATTGGGTATGCTTTATTCGACTCGTTGCAAACCCAGACGCACAACTTGCTTACGAAGTTCATAAAGAAAATGGTTTTGAAAAAATTAACCCAGAGGTCCCAAGTAAGGGAATGTGTTACAAAATGATCCTAAAAGGTTGTTAAATTTACCACCTCTTGAGACTATTTTGTAACACATTCTTTTACTTGGAACCTTTGGGTAATTCTCTCAATAATTTTGATACTAATCACTAAGCAGTGCACACAAGATGCCATCGTTTTGCAAAGTGCAAGTTTATTGACCCTTTGAAACTCGAAAGGTCAACATTTTTAAGGACGTATACCTTTATTCCAAGAATTGCTCAGTGCTGCCCAAATGATTCCTCGAGCTATATAAAGTTTGTGAGACTTCTAACTAATTGATCTATAAGTTTCCCCCCACCACATTGCGTACAATTTATTAGTTACGTATTCCATTCACAAAAGGGTAATGAAGAGCGGAACAAGTGCGAGACGTCAGGGTTCAGAAAGAGAGATTATGAAAACCAAGGTAAATCTTGCTGAGCTTGTTGAGGGTTGTGTGTACGAAACTTTTGGCCAGATTTTGCAGGTGGGGTAATCTTTCCGATAGGCTTGTTTGTCGTTTACGTGCTGGAATCGCTCTGCAATCACAGTATCGAAGAGGCACATGGTTTTGTCCGATATCCTTGAAAATCTCGAATAATCGAGGTTAGCCATTCAATCCGCCACTCCCAATTGTTATTCTATTGTTCTCTCTTCTATCTGCGCAATGGTAATACGGGCACAGTACTTAGCTCGACTGTAAAAATGCTATCGTCAACTTTAATCCGTCCTATTTGTCAGTATAATACAAACACGATGTGATTGTGACGATGACACAATTTAAAATCCTGTTGGGCACAAACTCTTCGCCATAACATCGTTATAACAGATAATGTCGCCTTTATTCCCCCATGGAAGTTAGGCGTACATAATCCTCTAGATACTGAAGCTTAATTTCATAAATAAAATGTTACTAAAACGTGCATTAAAGTAGGGTATATGACTTTAGGAACAAAAGAGGAGATTAATTCTTATTTATAATCTGGGGAAGCTTCGATTTAGCTAGTAGCAGTATGTTATGCAGATGATACGATTCATGATGTTTCAACTCTGAATATAGTCAAAAGCCTGCATGCCAACCAGAGAATAAAGGGATTCAGGTCAGCAGAAAGCGTTTTATATAAAGAACAAAGTGGGGGCTAATATAGCTAATTAAAGGTAAAGTATAGGAAAACAGGTGGTGTAATTGATCTCACGTTTAGATACAGCGATAAATAATAACAATGGCCATCTAGAAGAGGAGTTCGTTATTGATCGATGAGAAAGAGAAAAGCTTTAGACGTTGTTCCTTGTGTGTTGCTTCTGTTTCATTGTGTTCTTTTCCCCTCCATGGGTTCAAATTAAAGCTCATGAAAACTATTGGAGATAGCAAATATAGGCCATCGATAGGTTATCCAGTGAGTGACAGGATAGGGCAGGCATCATGCATGCATGGATGGGTGAGATTGCGTTCCATCATTAAAGTGCATGAAAATAAAGAAGCTATAATACTATTGATATTGGCCTCAATACAAAAACCCCACGAAATGCTTTTTATATAAACGCCCATTTTCGTCAGGTTCTATCATTCAATTGAGCCGACAGCAAGCTAAGTTAGTACCAGTACTTCACATCAATGACGATATAAGGAATCTGATTGAGACAAGCCACGCATGATATAATACTAATTAACCCATCATTATGCCTAATTAACTATACTGTTATCACATTCTGCATTGGACGTACAATTAAATGGAGGGAAACAATGAATTACATAATAAGAAAAAAGAGTTGCAATAATAAGGATAATACCTGGGCAGGCTAGCTCAAGATCGATTTTTGCTGGTTGATATGTATGGAGGGAACGGGACTTTACCGAGCTCAATGCGTTTCACATCCTCCTTCAGAATCTCGGATTGCTGTTTGACGTCCTCCACAGATTTACCCACCATATTAGCAACATTTTGCCACCTGTCTGGTGTATCCCTATCATATAGGGCGAGAGCTCTCTCAAACGCTTTGTTTTGAGTTGGTGTCCAAGAAGAACCCATATATATTTGATGACAAAACTTGTAAATATAGTTCCACTTAAGAGGAAGCTTATATATATAATGAATTGAATGAGAGAGTTATTTGAGAAACGAAGAACAGGCACTGAATTAATGTTTGGGAATGATGAGATCGATGACTGCTATATAAACTAGCTAGCTTAGGTTCTTATAAGTGGGAGAACAAGTCAGGTTAAGCACTTAAGCGTGTTGAACGAATATATCTTCCAATGTATGAAATATATATATATATATATATATCTCTTCCAAAGGAGCAGAAATTAAGATGACCAAGAGATGAAGATCGGAAGAGAAAAATCATATCAGATTAAGGGCACAAACCTATACTTAGCCTTAAATATATATTTTTTTTACCGAAAATACTTCACTCGATCACATATCATTGGCAACTCGGATTTTTTCCTCTTTACTTGCCAGTTTTGAACAATATTATTAGAGACTCGGAATGCTGTATACGTGGAACGCTTGGAGCCGATCGCAATGTCATGATGAGTACGGACGGCCTTTAAGGGAATCTGTGTTTCCTCCTTCGAGTGAAGCAGCTTATTACAATACATATGGTGCCAAAACTGCGAATGAACGAGTGATTTACAAATATAGATTATGCGATTTGATACATATCTTAGCATCAGTGGTTTACATCTTAAAATATGTTAATGCTAGGCGTCGATTGGGTGACCTTTCGTTATATTCAGGTGCAAAACTTGTAAAGTCATAATGCTTTATCCCAGCATATATTTGTCCCCTTTGTTATTGGAGAACCAGATGATTGGGGGGTGCTATAAGTTTTTAGGGATTACAAAATATGAAAATATTAAAAGGAAAGATTTGAAATAGTAGATCATTCTTTTTTCTTATAAACTGAAATAAGTCATTCTCTAGGTAGTTGGTACGGTGGACCACTTTTCTATATTTAGTACCTGTACGACTCCACCACCTTGAATCACGGCGGAGGAAAAGAAAACTAAGGCTTTGGTTTCAGATGCGCCATTTGTTTTTGTCGTATACTTGGCTCGAATCCAGAATCATTGACGTTAGCCATTCAATTCAGCATTATCCTTTTCTTAATGCTTAATCCTCAAACAGTTCTCTCTGGCCAACGTCGTCAAACTTTATTCATATACCATCTGTTTTTGTTCTGTCATTTTTCATCTCCTTTTCTGTTTTAAATTAAAACTATATATGCTCTCGATTGTCGTCTCCATAATCTGCTTGGAAATTAAATCATTTGAATTAATTAGTTTCACTGTTCTTTAACTTCTTTCGTAAGCCTCAAGCTTATTGCTTTATATCTATATATATCTTCACGAACTTTTTTCAAGCACATTGTCGTGATAAGAGATTCTCTCTTAATGTATGTCACTTCCATGCACTCTTTCTTTGAAGTTCAAGCCGCCCTTTTCCTTTCGATCGTTTCGGAATTATTGGACACCTTTTTGGCAATAATGATATGTTCAAAACCAAGCAAATGATATATACACAAGACAATGGTGGGTAGATTATAAATAGATAATTCTTCGTTAATAATAACACAAGGAATTGATAATACTGCTGCTTTACTTACAACTTTCAACACACACAAGATTAATGGACATCACATCGTACATATTATACAAAGGAAAGGATAACTAATTAAGTAGGTAGATGCAGAAGTCGCGATCGATAACGACAGCCACGTTGGAGCTCAAGTTAGCTGACGATGGTGGTTTATTAATTATTCCTTATATATACTGTAGGATTTTCGAGTCTTTGATTCTCATATGGATCATCAAGAGCCTGCCAAGCATGGAAAATAAGAGAGTTAGAAATCAGACTTCAGACGCAGAAGCTACATAATTCCTCAAAAAAGTTTCAATGCCATCAAAAAGCACTTGACAGTTGACAGAAAGTAGTACTGATGCTGATGAAAAGGAACATGCATAATAATAATTGAATAGAAAAAATGGTCTAGACTTAAGAGCACACACATGAAATAAATGATTATTGACAAAACAAGCTGACATTTGAGGCTGTCAATTTACATATTATTCCCTGGAGCCCGGTTCAAGCAGTAGTACTTTGGGGTATTAAAATGCTCAAAGAGAACTAACATTCACTTTATATTTTTTTCAATGCATCATTTTGGTCAATGAAATTGTATGTCAAACTCTTTTTGAACCGAGGAAGAACATCTGTTAAAGATGACAATTGACACAGTTGTTGGGTTAGGTGCAATACCTGTGGTGTTTAATATAATGCCTTAGGATTTTTTGCCGTTGGTTCTGTAATGGGGAAATGGGACTTGGCCAAGCTCAATGCGCTCGATATCTTCTTTCAGAATCTCATAGTGCCTCTTGACCTCCTCTACAGATTTTCCGACCAGCCTGGCAACATTTTGCCACCTGTCAGGGGTTTCCCTATCATATAAAGCCAGGGCTTGTTCAAACAGCTTGTTCTGCCTTTGAGTCCAAGATGATGCCATAATGATCTGAAACCTAAAACGCTTTGAAAGAAAGAAGAAGAAAATAGAGATGATATGGATGCTTGACTTAGGTGAAGGAATTAGCTAAGAGACGAGTGAGTGTGAGATGGTACGAGAAACAAGGTGGAGGTTGGCTCCTTATAAATTGGAGGAAAAGTGATGGTGGTGGGGTTATGTTTGTTGGCAGAATATAGCACACACTAAAGATAGATCGTGACTCGGTGCCTTCAGAACCACAAGGCAAAGCGGGATAATGGAGAGCAAGTTGAAGGGGAGAATCAGGATCAAAGGACATGGCTTTTCTTGTTCTGAGCAAATATACTCTCTCATTATGTCACTGCAAGTTGGAGTTGGAAAGAAAGTGCGTCGATATGTAACGTGCATCAGCCACAAACTGGCATTGCAGTGTTAGCTGTCAGCTCCATGTGCAGGTGCAGTGAAGTAACTTCAAACTGATCGGTGTTTTAGCATTAGTAAGATCGGATTTTTTTTTTTGATGAAAACTCGTAAGCTTGTTCTAATGGTATCTCACCAATCAAATGGAGCACTTAAGAGACTTTTAAGAGCCTCAAAAAGTAGCCTTGATTTTTCTTGTTTCATCATGCAGCTGCCTCAATTAAACTTTTGAGAACTAAACTGCATCAGCTAATGTAGAAAAGGTCAAAGAATAGAATTCCAGGTCAGTGGTGATGAGCTAATTTGACTCTTTTTTTTTTTTTTTTGTTAAGCTTCTGTTTGATGAAGAAGAAAGATATGCATTTAGCTGTCAATAATCTCCTCCCTCAAAAAAAGACACCAGAAAGGGACTCCAAAAGAATGGAATGCTTAAACCATTGGACTGCTTCGTTCCTGTTCTGACTTTTACAAATTTTATTCGCATGCTTCATTAGAAGATCTTTACGTCATTTGAGGAACTTGTTCAACTGTTAGAAGGGTAAAAGGTTCATCTAATGAACAAGTCTCCTGGGCCCGGTAGGGTCTAGGAGAGGTTAAATGTATGCAAGCAGCCTTACCTTCCGAAGTAGAGATACTTGTTTGTTTAGTAACACATTTTCAATCACTTTGCACGCAAGCTGAAACAAAACTCACCTCACATACTTACCTTGGAATCCATAAAATCGTTCTCCCAATGGATTCTCAAACAAGCATCTGTATCCAGAATTTGAACCCATGATCTCCAGATCATATGGAAACAACCTAACTATTGCTTCAAAGCACAACTAACAAGTGTGTTTGCAGAATTAGATGCTTCACTGCTATACTTCCAATTATAATGTTTAGCATGCGTCCGCTATGCATGAGGGTGAAACTGTGGTTTTCCAACGATATGTGTCCATTTAGCATGTCTCATTTCAGAGCTTCAAACTGTCTAATATTCCAGCTGGAGGATGTTGTGGCTTTTTTTATATGGTTAGTCAAAATTACAGAGCTGGGTTAATCTGTAATCAGTGGATCAAAACAATGATTAGTTTAAACATATTATGGTGTCAGAATAACAGTCATTTCGTGACATTTTGCAGTATGAATTATGTATACATGTCTATTATGCAACTTTTAATACTGTAAATATCCAGTGTTGCATCCCAGCAGACCAGAGATTCGGTCTTAATTTCTGTTTCAATTGGGTTTAATTATTACAGAATGATGCTGTTTTCTTCTTTATGATAATCTAATCATGTTTATTCCCTATCCTACACGGTATTCGACATTCGTTATCTAAAAAGTAGAGTCGGGTTGGACGTATCGTGGTTGTTTTTAGTTGATAAAAAAAAATTCTCTCAGAAGCCACCAAGCAATGGTAACGGAAAATTCATCTTTTAAAAACTTTCAGTATTGCAAAATCAGGGGATCGATCCGGTAATTATCATTATTTGACCCTTGATAGATGAAAATTAAGTATATACTTTGCTTTTGATTTCTCCACTAGCCATCTTTATAACCAAGATGACTACAGAATTCTCCAGAGAAGCCAAGTAGTTAATAAATAGTTGTATAGTTTCATTAGGGTATCTTTTAGCAGAAAAGCACTCCGAATGATACTATATGAGTGGAATCTATTTGTTTCACATGGACGTAGCCAATACGTGTTCTATTGGCTGCCACACATATAAATATAGTTTTCTCATATCACACTTATTTATGTTTTACTGTGGCAGTGGCCCCATTTTGGCAACACTTATTGAGAGGTCAAATGTTAGCTTAATAGTGCTTTTTCGTAAAATGAGATAATATCATTTATATATTTATCATGTCTTATGTAAAAATAGTTCTCTACCGCGTTCCTAAACGAGCCAAATCTCACTTTATTTTGCGTTTGTTTACGTTTGAGCATATGAATATATACTATCCCCCAAGATTTTATCCTAAAATTTATTCCAAAGATAAACGGGAATCGGACGGTGAAGTGCAGAATGAAAACACTGTGTTTGGCTCTTGTGGAAGATCTTTTTACCCTATATACCTATATACATACATATATATATATATATATATCAACTTGTATCGTGTAGAACTTAGTTGCATAACTGTGTCCTCTTGTAGCTTGAAAAGGAAAATTCTTCTGAAGGGCCCAGGGCCTTGCAAGGATTTTTTAATGCAGAGGCTTTCAACAAATTCATCAACTTGTTTGACCCGAGTTTCTACTGAACCAGCTGTGATATGATTTCTGATTTTTAATACGCATGGTGTTTTTTTTTTTTTTGAGAA
Source organism: Vachellia pachyceras (assembly GCA_025593235.1). Taxonomy (NCBI): domain Eukaryota; kingdom Viridiplantae; phylum Streptophyta; class Magnoliopsida; order Fabales; family Fabaceae; genus Vachellia; species Vachellia pachyceras. Next base: position 9,403 of record JANTPZ010091927.1, read on the forward strand.
GAAGCTGGAATCATGTTAAATCATAAAAAAAGGTACACCCAAAATGACCAAGAAGCACTAAAGAACATAATCTTCAGTCACCCCCTGAAAGGGAGGCGGACGCATGGTGTTTTATGTAGCTGTAAAAAATGTGATTTTTTTTCGATTAAAAAACCAGAGGATTCATTCCCTTGCCTCCACTTGTAAATTATGATGCAGGAGCAGGAAGGTAGCTAGCAATGAATGTGATGATATTGTCAAATTGGGGGCTATTTGCTTTTGGTTTTTGATCCTTCCCTGGAGCCAGTTGTTTAAGAGCCAAATAGGAATTTATTGATGATGATGATGAGGTAGAGGGGGGCGAAGATATTGGGCTCGTTTGGAAAAGCGGTATAGAAGTACTTTTACGTAAGTTAAGGTAAATATGTGAAGGAAATTATCTCGTTTTGCGGAAAAACACTGTGAAACGTACTTTTAGGCTTCCAAAAAGCTTTGTCAAACAGAGCCATTAAAATGTAGATACCACAAGCGCATTAGCAGGGCAACTTGGACTCTATTAAAGTGGAGGTCATGTCATGTTTTGAAGGAATCTAAAATAAAATTATTGCATATACGGTGAACTACTCTGTTGCATGCATAAAAGGGTCAAGAATACAGAATTAAGATTATGAGGTGTTGCTGTTGACTTCACGGTTGCTGCAATATGAATTAATTTCTGGTGGGGAAGATTAAGAAACTAGAGTCTGTTGAAGGTGGTCGGTGGCCACGAGCCACTGGGGGTGGCTAGGTTTTGGCCAGAGACAACAAATTGAATCACTCAACATAAAAAAAAATAATAATATACACAACACAAGCAGAGATTACAAACGTTTTTTCATGCGGCATTTAAACATTTGATTTATTACCTTTTTTTTTGTTAGAACACAAGTATCCTACTAATTGAGACAATCATGCATCAGGTTAGTAATATTTGTAATCCTGTATCAGGTTAATAATATTTGATTCATCACATTTTGAGGGATTCAACCCATTTCTCTGCTATAAACTAAAAACTAGCTGTTCTATGTAATTCTCATGTTAATGTACTCATTATGAATCAGCCCATACATGAGAGGCCCAGTAGGTATGAGCCACTGGTGCATTGATGAACTAGTGCAAGTCGACATAATATCAATTGCGTAGCTTGAATTAATATTGATGAACATGTACTCATTTTTTTATGTATAAAAAAAATTAAGTAGCTTGAATTGAAAATATTAAAAAACACTCCATTGTTGTAAAAGTAAAAGAATGCACAAAGGATGGGATGAAGAGATCTAGCTCCGTTTGCGAACATGTAAGAAGTACTTTTATGCAAGCCGAGGTAAATATGTGAAAGAGATTATCTCGTTTTACAGAAAAACACTTTTAAACGTGCGTTTGTATCTTCCAAACGTTGTCACGAACAAGCTCTATTTGAGAGGAAGTTGAAGAAGAGAGTAAGGAGAAGCTTTCTTTCACTTCATTGTATTCTTTCAATTGTGTGTGTAACACAACTATTTATGGAGAACCAACATTAGATGCTAATATAAAGATTTACAAGTGATAAAGAGAATGAAGAAACGTGATTGTACAGTTAGATTTTACAAGGAAGAAATGTTATAAACTCTTCAGTAGGAGGTTATAAGGTACAATGTCATTCAATATTGGTTGTAAGATGAAAAGCCTTTCTTGAATTGTATGAAGATCCACTTACCATAATTTCCTAAGATTTTCACAATTAACTTATTTCAAACTTGGATTTTAATGGAAATAAGTATGATGCATCATATTACATATGCAAAATCGAATACTTTCTCTTCCCTTGTCAAGAACATTTCCATCCATCCTCAATACAAGATTTTTCCCCGTTAAACAGGTGAATATTTCCAATTAAGTTAATAATGTTTAAAACACGTTAGATAGTCAATATGAATATAATTTTTAATAAAGACTTGAATCTCAATTCATCATACGGTGATGTACTGATACTCATTACACTGGACACAATCCATGTTGGTGCTCAATTTATGAATCCTATTTAATATCCCATGTTGATCACTTGACGTCCACACACAAGAAGCTAAGGCAATTCACTAATTGGCTGTGCCTTCCTTGTCGGTGGCCATTACTTGGTGTGACAAGCCAAAGGCTTAGAGAACATTAGTACTCCATATACCATAAACTACGTTGGATTGGATTGAAATGACATCTCTTTCTACTGAACGACGACCGCGAGACTTCCTTTATCACTTGCCCCTGCTCTATCCATTTCAAACTCCCATCCCCATTGGTACCTCTTTATAATGGATCCATTTGTGGAGATGTGTGAGAAGTGCTTTTATTAATTACGATGTGAACGTGCGTTTATGATGTTTAAAAGCTTTTCCAAATGCCCCCTCATCAATCCTTTGACCGATCGGTATTGTATTACATGTTTAAGCCATGAAAAATTACGTTTACACAAATAAAATTCCCTTCACATACTTACCTATTATTGAATTCACCCGATCCGAGAGTACAATACTCATTTCAAAAACGTTCAGTGTCAAAATCATTGAATGAGTAAGATGTTGGAAAAGTAGTTTTCAAATGCTAATAAAAATAAAATCTTTTTAGTAGGGCCATTGCGTATGTGCGTGTGTTTCAGTCAGTGTGCCTGGTCAACGCGCTTGTGGGCTATAGAAACAAAATTTGTGGGAAGGAATCTTTGAACAAAGTGAAAAGTGGGATATTTGTAATCTGCACTCACCATGAAAATCTTGGATATGCTCGGCTCATCCAAGATTTGTGGTCCCCACATGAACCCGCACGCAAGCAATGGAGTATAAAAGCGCTATACGTCGTCTAACGTTATTCATATGCCATTAATTATTATACGACGTGGCAGTTTAGATAATTATTATACAGACTGATTAAAAAGAAATTGTCAATAACGAACGATCATTTACTATAATTGAAAGCAATTGTCAAGAACGAACGATCATTTACTATAACAACATGCCACCTTATACGATAATTTTTTGATTTTGAAGGACTTTTTTTTAATTTATTACGTTGATTGGAACCCTACGGTATTGAAAACATATAGATAATAATTTTTAATTCTTTATACAACATTAATTGTTTGATATCATTGACTCATCAAATCCATCAAATTTTACCTTAAATTTATCTCAGTTAACTAGCGAAACAGTGTTAAACGAGAATTTAACATTCCTCCACGTTGAAATTTCTTAGCCCCATTGAGTGTGGAAATTTTATTTTATCCAATTTAGCCTATTTACCTATGTATTACATAGCCATACATATTTCGTGCTTGTTTGGAAACTTCATCCCCTAACAGTGTACGTAAATCGAGATAAAATTATCTCAAAATCTGTAAAACTCAGAAATATGCAAAATCATCTAAAAATTCATAAACTCCTTTATCCCTATTGAGTTCCCAAACAAACACATAGCCTCCGCTACCTAGTGTAGAAGTTAGATAATAAGTTCTGTTTATTTTAATTATAAGACCTTAAACCACGCCAAAAAAATTATAAGACTTTAATTAACTTTATCTTTTAAATTTATATTGTCTAAATATTCATATTGGACGGTATGTGCAAAGAAGTTTTCTATTAAAAAGCAGTTTTTTTGCCCAAGGTAATGAGTAATTTTGAATTTCGATACACATAACTAAATAGAGCATTTTAATCAAAGACAAATTATAAATAACTAATGTAAGTGTTTTTCATATTCATAAATTAATTATCTTATTCATTGTATTGAGGATAATATAAATATACAAAAGAAAGAAGAGAATGAGTTAAACATGGTAATCGTATAAAGGCAGTTTGTGACGTCAGTGGGCCCCTATATATCAGAGATGACGGAATTGGTCTCAATGTCATGTCAGCTGCCATTAGTCAACGAACGGCTCATCAGTCATCACAGCAGTATCCTACTAATGGAGACAATCATGTAATATTTGTAATCCTATGTCCGATTGATAACATTTAATTCATTACGTTACAAGATTAAACCCATTTCTCGTGTAGACTACAGACTTGATCTTATATGTAATTCTCATACTAATGTACTCATTATGAATCAGCCCATACATGAAAGGCCCAGTAGATATGAGCCACCGGTGCATTGATGAACTACTCCAAGTCTTGGCAAAACTTTCATATTTCCTAAAAGCACGTTCAACAGTATTTTTTTGTAAATCGAGATAATCTTCTTCACATATTTACCTCGACTTACGTAAAAGCACTTCTCTACCACTTTCTCAAACGGGCATATAATATCAATTATGTAGCTTGGATTGAAAAATAAAAAAAAACACTCTGTTGTTATAAAAGTAAAAGAATGCACAAAGGATGAGATGAAGAGATAGATAATGGCTTCGTTTGGGCTTCCGTTAGGAACCCCGTTTTGACCCCCAAAACCCATTCTCACGCAAGTCGAGACAAAATTCCTCTCATATAAAGTACCTAGGAATCTGTGTCCGTTTTCTCAACGGGTTTCCAAACGAAGCCAATATGAGAGGAAGTTGAAGAAGAGAATAAGAAGAAGCTTTCTTTCATTTCATTGTATTATTTCAATTGTGTGTATAACACATCTATTCAGAGAATCGATGTCAAATAAGAAGAAGCTTTCATTTCGTTTTCTGTTGTGCTTGGTTCCTCGGGTAATAAAACAGGCGAATATGCTTCAGGGTATCTACGATGGGTGTCAACGAAACAGTGTTAAGAGTCCCATTTCTGTCAAGTTCAAGTAGGAAATTATAAGAACGTAGTTAGTGGATCCGTTTGGCAGTACGGTGGAAAAATACTTTTACACAAATTGATGCAAATATATGGAAGAGATTGTCTTATTTTACTAAAAAAACACTGTTAAACGTGTTTATAAATAGAAGTACTGGGCTGTCAAACGGTGCCACTGACATCTTGAAACACCATTGTCGTGGTTTAAAAGTTGTCCTACTACCACGTATGAACTATGAAAAACTGCTTTCTTATAATTGTCCTTTTGTATTAAAGTAGAATTACCAATATCCTAGTAAAATTATCAATATTGATAATTAGCCCAGAGACCCGCCATCTCCGACGAAGTATGTTAAATATGTGAAAGTTGGAGCTTGATATGTTTTGTCACGTGGGAGTTCTCTTAGACAAAGTGTATGTTTGAGAATAACTTCTTTTTAACGGTACATGTAGGTCAAGACAAAATTATTTTGAAATCCGTAAAAGCCATCTTAAAGTCTATAAAAATCATTTTAAAATCCGTAAATTCTTCTCGAAATCCGTAAACTCTTTTATCCCAACGATTTCTCAAACACATGTACACAAAATGTCTTGCGAGCTGTGACCTATGGCATTTCTTCTGCATGCTAGGTCTGGTAGGTCCCTTGAAAATAACATCGTCCCCTGATATTATTTTATTTGTTTGATTAATTATTTTTTTAAACAAATACAAAAACTTTTCTTATATTGTAGATATTTTTTTTTCAGACATTCAATAGATAAATTTTCCGATCTGCATGCACTCCGGAAATAAAACCTTTGTTTTATTCAGATTTAGTGCAGAATCATATAGGATGAGAGTATATATTTCGTTGAGTTTTTAATTGTTTCTTAAGAAGTTAAATCCAACATATCAATGTAACGACAGTAAATCAACCATTTCGAACACATTGAATTTATGGGATCCAACAAAAATAATTCAAAGAGTTAATTAATTATCAATATTCGAATCGACAGTAAAATCAGTTTTGCAACTACGGTGGGGGGAGACTATGGGTTTTAACGGGAAGAATAGCATAAATAACTACTCTTTGATGAGTACCATCACGAAAATGTACAAAAAGGAATATGTTTCAAAGAATTTAATGCATTGGACAAAATAGATGAATGGGTATGTGTATGAAAAATCAAGAAAAATGTTTTAAAGATGTCGTATATATAAAAGTAAGGGGACGGTACGCATTTATTTAATTATCTTCCCTAAGAAAACTGGAGATTGGACATATGTACGTTTTTTTTTTAACAAAAGAAGTTGATGTAAACTGAGTTTCAAAAACTCATCAGGGTTATGATATAAGCGTGCTCTCTAGAAACACATCTATTCATAGAGAATCGATGTTGGATACTAATATAAAGAAATGTATTGTACAGTTAGATTTTACAAGGAAGAAATGTTATAAACTCTTCAATGAAAGGTTACAAGGTATAATGTCATTCAATATGAAATGTAAGGTGAAAAGCCATTCTTGAATTATACGGAGATCCACTTACTATAATTTCATAATATTTTCACAATTAACTTATTTTAAATTTGGATTTTAATAGAAATGAGTATGATGCATCATATTACTTGTCAAGGACATTTCCATTTGAGATAATAATGTTAAAGCATTATTTAATGTAAATTTAACTTTTAATAGAGATTTAAACATTAATTCATTACATAATAATAAACTGATACTTGTTACATTGGACACAATCCATGTTAGCCCTCAATTTCACTGATTGTCTGTGCCTTCCTTATCGGTGTCCATTACTTGGTGTGACAAGCCAAAGGCTTAGAAAATATTTATGCTCTATAGACCATAATCTACGCTGGACTGGATTGGATTGACGTCTCCTTCTACTGAACGACGACCGCGAGACTTCCTTTATCACTTTGCCCCTGCTATGTCCATTTCTAAACTCCCATCCCCACTGGTGCCTCATCTTTACAATGATTTCTTTCAGTGGTAGTGAAGTACTTTTACCAGTTATAAGATAAATGTACGAAGGATATTATTTTGTTTTGCTAAAAAAAACTATTGAACGTGCGTTTGGGGTGTTTAGAAGTTTTCCCAAATACCCCTCATCGTGTGTGTTTGGGAATTCGTTGGGAGAAAGGAGTTTACAGATTCCAAGAAGAATTTACGGATTTTGAGATAGTTTTTATGGATTTTGATATGGTTTTTTATAAATTTCAAGATGGTTTTATCTTGACTTATGCACACCGTTGAGAATAAAGAATTCCCAAACAAACATATCAATCCTTTGGCCGATGGGTATCGTGTATGCATGTTTAAACCTTGAAAAATTACGTTCCCGTATATAAAATTTCTCACATGAATTGTAAACTATGTTAAAAAAGTGGTAACATTAGTATAGACAAGATAGTGGCGGAGCCAGGACCCTGGACCAGTGGGGGCAATTTTTTATTTTCAAACAAATGACAACAAGCTTACAAGTATAAATAATTTGAGTTGGTTCAAATATTAAAACTCAGTGGGTGCAAAATAAAAATCTAACAAGCATTTACATATACCCCAAAAATTGAGTGGGGGCAATTGCCCACCCTCACTCTAACGTGGCTCCGCCACTGGACAAGATCGTTGTGTAGGGTCATTGTGTATGTGCGTGTGTTTCAGTCAGTGTGCCTGGTCAACGCGCTTGTAGGCTATAGAAACAAAATTTGTGGGAAGGAATCTTTGAACAAAGTGAAAAGTGGGAGATTTGTAATCTGCACTCTCCATGGAAATCTTGGATATGCTTGGCCCATCCAAGATTTGTGGTCCCCACATGAACCCGCACGCAAGCAATGGAGTATAAAAGCGCTACGTCGTCTAACGTTATTCATATGCCATTAATTATTATACGACGTGGCAGTTTAGATAATTATTATACAGACTGATTAAAAAGAAATTGTCAAGAACTAACGATCATTTACTATAATGGAAAGCAATTGTCAAGAACGATCAATCATTTACCATAACAACACGCCACCTTAAATGTGGGTGTGAGCGTGCATGCTTGAATTATATTGAACTTGTTTGAAATAACATTTCTATAGGTTAAATACATGTTCAATATTATTTTTCCGTAAAACGAGATAATCTTCTCCATATATTTACCTCGATTTGGATAAAAGTACTTCTCTATCGTGTTCTCAAACAGGAACGTTAAAGATTATTCATTGCAGTTTCTTGTTCGAGAGGGTTGGTGACCGGTGAACAGAGGCCAACTGAATTGTGGTACATTCAAATTCACTTGACCTTTAAGGGATTTTCATTCATTGGTTGCTATGCAGAGACCTTGACTTCATGCATGGGCAACTGTTTTCTGGATGATGCAAATTAAGGATGTGGATGTACTTGACAAATCGAACATTAATTGCAGATACCCACGCTATTTTGATCACATGAGTGGATTCAAGATATGAATACACAACAAATTCACTGTATAGGAGAGAATAGAGATGGAACATGGAGAGAAAATGGGAGTTTTTTGTTTTCTGTAAGTGTCTCGGTAGAAAGGAAAACCTTAGATTTTAATGTTATAATTTTAAATTCAAAATTTAAAATAACAATTTACTTCCCTTAGCAATTTTTATTTACTCATCCCTTAATTTTAAATTCAAAATTTAAAATTTAAATTGTTATTTTTCCAAAAAGTTTGAATTATAGATGCCTTAAATACATTTACACAATTTACTTCCCTTAGCAATTCTTATTTACACATCCCTTAAAATTATAATTTATTTAAAAGGTTGAAAGGAAAACCTCTCATTTTAATGTTATAATTTTAAATTCAAAATTTAAAATAACAATTTACTTCCCTTAGCAATTTTTATTTACTCATCCCTTAATTTTAAATTCAAAATTTAAAATTTAAATTGTTATTTTTCCAAAAAGTTTGAATTATAGATGCCTTAAATACATTTACACAATTTACTTCCCTTAGCAATTCTTATTTACACATCCCTTAAAATTATAATTTATTTAAAAGGTTGAAAGGAAAACCTCTCATTTTAATGTTATAATTTTAAATTCAAAATTTAAAATAACAATTTACTTCCCTTAGCAATTTTTATTTACTCATCCCTTAATTTTAAATTCAAAATTTAAAATTTAAATTGTTATTTTTCCAAAAAGTTTGAATTATAGATGCCTTAAATACATTTACACAATTTACTTCCCTTAGCAATTCTTATTTACACATCCCTTAAAATTATAATTTATTTAAAAGGTTGAAAGGAAAACCTCTCATTTTAATGTTATAATTTAAATTCAAAATTTAAAATAACAATTTACTTCCCTTAGCAATTCTTATTTACACATCCAACTCAATACATGGATTATGGACCTAATCTATTAAGGGTGTCCCATATTCTAACATGAATATATATGATCATGTAGAGACTCCATTATTATTACTTAAAAATGTTGAAAATGATGCTCAGATCCTTTGGGACTTCATAGTAATTTTTTTATTTTGAAGATTTTTTTTGTAATATATCCTACTGCTTGAGATCCTACGGTAATTTCCTATATTAAAAAGATATAGATAATAATTATTAATTCTTTCTACAACATCAATTATTTGATATCATTGATTCATCAGAATTTACCCTAAATTTGTTTCAGTTAACTAGCGAAACAGTGTTAAATGAGTAATTCAACGTTCCTCCACTTTGAGATTTCTTAGCCGCATGAAGTGTAGAAATTTTATTTTATCTAGTTTAGCCTATTTGCCTATGTATTGCATAGCCATACACATATAGCCTCCGCTACCTAGTGTAGAAGTTAGATAATAAGTTTTGTTTATTTTAATCATAAGACTTTAAAACAGGTCAAAAAAATTATAAGACTTTTATTTACATTATTTTTTAAATTTATATTTTTAAATGTTCAAATTGGATTGTATGTGTAAAGAAGTTTTCTATTAAAAAGCAGTTTTTTTGCCCAAGCTAATGAGTAATTCGATACATATAACTAAATATAGAGTATTTTAATCAAAGACAAATTATAAATAACTAATGTCAGTGTTTTTCATATTCATAAATTAATTATCTTATTCATTGTATTCAGGATAATATAAATATACAAAAGAAAGAAGAGAATGAGTTAAACTTAAACATGGTAATCGTATAAAGGCAGTTTGTGACGTCAGTGGGCCCCTATACCTCAAAGAGATGACGGAATTGGTCTCAATGTCATGTTAGCTGCCATTAGTCAACGAACGGCTCTTCAGTCATCGCAGCCACCTTAATCACTGCAAGATGAGAGGTCGGACCTACGTGAACGATGATGATCACAGCCATCACAAGCATTGTCATCCAAAGCAAAGGCCATAGAGTGGCGGGCAAAGCTTTCTACCCTTTTGTCCCCTTTGTCGAGGACAACGACCAAGAAATTTTAGACAATTCCATAAGTTGACGGGCTCTCTCTCTCTCTTCGCTTTCCTTAGACCCAAAATTTCTGCTTTACTGATTGGATGCTCGAGGCTCTGTTTCACTGAACTGCTGGGTTCACTTTATCATTCCCCTTCGCCCCTTTATGATAGTGGCTGGTGATCATAAGCGATCCCTTTGAGAGGCTTCTTAAGATAGAATGAGGCCTGCACACTCTGTTTCTTTTGCTTATTAATGATTCTCTGGAACGATTTGCTTCTTGTTCACGCTGCTTATTTATGGTAGAAATGCACCGAAGACGCCCAGAAGGACCGAGTTCTGCTGCTTAAAGATCAACGAAAGTTGGCTGGCCATATTTTGTTTGTTGAGGTACTGGCTGATGGTGTGAGTGTATCCGTGGTGGTTTGAACGCTTGAACTGAATATGTCAGTTTGCTAGGGACGTATATGCTGCTGGTCTAAAGTTGGTTGAACGGACAAAGAAAAGGCTTGACTCTCTTATTATTCCTTTGCTTTTCCGTACATTGGGTAATTTTCTTTCTCCTTTTGCTAATTATGGTGTACAAAGATTGATACCTCTGTTTTTGTTTCAAAGATGTCCTGATGAAGGATCAAGTTCTTATTGTTTGGTGTGTTTTACTGACTCCTTGAGCGCATCCATCATTACTTGTGGCTTTTGTTGGGTTTGTTTTTATATCAAAATAGCTTTAAGCTGTGTGATGGCACTACTTTTTTCCATTATATACCTTAAATCTCTTCTTTGATTGACCAATGTGGGAATTCTGTATCTTCTTATAAACTTTGCACCTAGCAGTTCAATCTTTCAATTATTCTCAAAGCTATAATGCTGCAGGTTGGATAAATAGCTGATATTTTATGCAAGAAGGGCTTTCACAAACCTTTTGTTCTTGCCCTTTCTAGTTTGCAGATTTAGGACGCTCCAGTGAATAAATGGGTACTGATACCAGTGAAGGAACACACAAGCTGTCAAATCCTTGCTCGTTCAAGGTACAAAAATTTAGTAGTAAGGAAAAAAAATTACAGCAGGCTTTTATTTAGTCAGTTACATTTATGCCTATCTTACTAATTATGCTTATATTGACAGTATATTTTCCAAGCACTTCGAAGTTTGCTTTGCTCCTTTCAAATTGATTTCCATATCTTCTTGACATAGAAAAAAGAGGGGAAAATGACTTCCTTTTAGGATTTTCCAGGTATCTGTTTAGCTATAACTGGATGCTAGAACAAATTATTCTACTAATTGAAGTGAATTATTGCAGGTGCATCATCCAATGTGCATCGAACTCATGAGACTAGTTGATAGAATCTCAAAGATATTACCTGATATAGAGGCAACACGGCCTCGATGCT
>JANTPZ010091929.1:0-31894 GCA_025593235.1 Vachellia pachyceras
ACCTTTCCATTCCCCTGCCCTGAGTCAGTTGCCGCCGACCATCACTCCATCGCCACAATCGTCGGCGCCTTCGAGAACTCCGCCTTTCTCACCCTCTTTTATACAGTCTCCACCTCCTATGATTCCATCAGCTTCACCTCCAGGCTCCAGCTGTTCTGTCGCCTCCTCCAAGCTCCAGAGATCCTCGCTTTTGGGTAGCGAAGCTTCCAAAGATCCTGGCGGCGGCGACGAAGAGAGGGCGACGACCTCCCTCCCTCAGATCGGTGAGCGATGGCCTCCCTCCCTCAGATCGCGTGGGTGAGCGACGGCCTCCCTCCCTCAGATCGCGTGGGTGAGCGACGACATCTGAACGATGACTGGGCGAAGCTTCGCATCGGAGAAAGCGAATCGACGGCAGATCGACGAAGGGAATCATCTCTGGTTTTCTGATGTTGTGTATGATTTTTTTTCTCGCATTTTAATTTTCTGATGCTGGTTGCTGGTGGTGGTTGCATTTTTTTTTCATTTGAATCCTCCCTTTCTGAACTAGTGTTGCTCTATGCATTGCATTTTTTCTCCCACTTCCATTGCATTTCAGCCGTTGGAGAAGAAAACACAGCTAACGGGTAGCCCGCTTGCCCGCCCGAACCCGGCCGGGTTTGTGCTAACCCGTTCATTGCGGGCTTAAACGGGTTCCTACCGGATTACGGGTTAGCCCGAACCCGATCACTATTAAACAGGCGGGCTACGGGTTAACTATCGGGTCAGCCCGTCCCGCCCTTTGCTCTGCCAAAGGTCAAAAAGGGTTAATGCGCTAAGTATCCAACTTTTGCAAATACGCTGCTAATAAACGAGCAGCCGCTTTTGAGGCCTCCACTGGTAAGTGACTTCGGCCATCTCCACCTCTGGTCGAAGCAGCTTTCTCGCCAATATCTCTTACTTGAAGATGTCCTCCACGGTTACTCACAATCTGGCGATCTCAATCTCTTCTTCATCCTCCACTTTTTTAGCTCCCTCAAACTTCAATCCAAGGTATTCGTTTCACTTCAATTCCTCTTCGTTTTTCGCTTTTTCCCAGAGAAATGACATCTCCACCCACAGAAGCTTACCTGCAATTTTTTTTTATTTTCTGCTTCATTTGGATGTTATAGGAGTCAAAATGTGTCCTTGAATGCGAAAAGTGTGGGCATATGTAAATGCGTTGCGGCACCCGAAGAAGTGCTCACTGGTATCGTTAAATTTTCTCATTCCTTGATCCTTATTTCCTTCCCTATAGTGAAAGTTGTGATTTTGTTGTTAGGCAATACTGGGGTATACGTAGGTGGTGTGAAGTCTCCCCCCTCGTTGATCTGATAGATTGCTCGTTCAATTTGAAAGCCGACTGAGTCATGTTGTGTTCTCTTTTTCTCTACAGAAAACAAAGATACCTTTTTAATAAATGGCTTAGTTTGACTAGTACAGAACTAAAGTTTTCTCTTGTAGATTACCGAGTAGTCGTTGCCGAACTGATCTATATACTTGTAGTTGTGAACCTATTGTTAGTTGCTGCTGAATAAGCGACTGGAAGAAGGTTTCAAGTTCAAAGATTTTCAATAAATAATCTTTAAATTGTTTTCTTCACATTGTACAAATTAGCAAAGATACTGGCCCAAATTATCTGAAGTTGAAGGTGGTTTCTGTAGTCGAATAGGTTTTTGCTAGCTTCTAGTAGAATATGTGTTGGAAGAGTTGTTGTAGACTGTATAATTTTTGAAGAGATGTTTCAAGAAGTAAGAAGCTCATGCGAGGTACACTTGTGTGCATTCTGGGGAAGTGAAAGGATACACCTTTAATAGAAATTTATCTTTCGATATTAATGATAGGATTTCAATATTGTTAAAATAAGACTTGAGAATGATTATATTCACTCTGTTAAATAAACTGTAATTATGAAAGTTTGGGACCCACTGAATAACACGAATCAATTGATGAATTCCATCCAATTAATATTGAACCCTCGTTCCTAGAATTCTAAATATGATTCTGTCTAGTCGTCCCTTTCATAACTTTCTTAATTTCTGTATTTCAAAATTCTATATAACCTTCAAAATGTGAATATTTGCTGATTATGGACTTTGCATAACTATGTGTATGTAAAAGAACATGCCAAAACCAGAAAAATCTGGGAATTCTTCCTCCTTCGTTATTTGAAGTCAAGCCTGACAATATGCTTCTTTCCTTTTCATTTTGAAAGCTTACAAGACAAAAGTTTCTCGCAATGCAAACATGACAAAACTTCAAGCTGGTTATCTCTTTCCAGAGGTCTGTAATGCCATTTGACATTTTCTGTTGCTTGTCTTGTTTTTCTTCATGGATCTATTGCTCCAGCACCTTACGTTTGGTTAGCTATTATGACAGTGTAACTAATGGAGTCCTGGCTATCTATGATTTTTCTTTAGCATTCACCCCCATCCAAAAAAAAAAAAAAAAAGAATTATGTTTCCTTTCGAAAAGGCCCTGCATACATGTGCACAAAATGATATCTATGTCTTTACATGTTTCAGCTCAGCTACTCATATTTTGATTGATGTAGAGCAGAAAAAAGTGGAAATGACACGTTATGCTATAATATATGCTTAAGAATGAAACATTTGAATCTGGAAATTTTTATATCTTGTCTGCCTTGAGAAAGATCTATGAAGGAGGGGAACAGAGGCATCATGCACAGAAATGGACAGTTTTTCTTTGTTTCTCCTCAAATTTTGAAGCGGTTTTTATTACATTGCTTGATATTGCACTACTTCACACTTTCCTGTGTGCTGACAGTCTTTGTTTTCCCATCTTATTATGGAGAATAGGTTGCTAGAAGAAGGACTGCACACTTGCAGAAATTCCCTGATGCGAAAGTGATAAGTTTGGGAATTGGTGATACCACCGAACCCATTCCTGAAGTCATAACTTCTGCAATGTCCAAGGTCAAACTTTCATTTGAATGAAGCTGATGTATCTTTTATATTCTGAGCGACTTCTGAGCTTCGTTGCTCATAGTATCGAGGATTGTATAATGGCCAATGAAATGAATCAAGTGATAGTGGATGAAATTGAAAATTAATCATGTGTTGCTTTACTCTCATTGTGCTGAATCATGTTAACTGTTTGACTTCTTGTGCACCCTAAGGTTGAGCCATCTGAAAGACTGTGCCCTAATGCAGTCAAGTTTTCAAAGGAATCTTTGATATCCCACATATAATTTATAGAGCAAGTTTCAAATAATGCCTTTAGTTCTGTGGGAGCCATCTACGTGCCCCTTCTATACTGAGTTGCATCTGCTTGATTTTATCTTCTTTAAATCATAGAACATGTAATAAAATGATATATTATGAATTTACACTCCTATTATTTTGTTGACTGGAAAGTGGCATGATAAATGATGCTATATTTTACTGAGTTAAATGAAAATAGTGCTTGCATTATGAATACACAATCTCCTATTATCTTGCTGTTGTAAGCACTGAATGGTGTATTTTTCGTATCAGAGAGCTCTTGCATTATCTACCATAGAGGGTTATAGTGGTTATGGAGCTGAACAAGGTGAAAAGGTATGTGGCATTGACAGTTTCAAGAGGTATTGCTTGTTCATTATTATGTTTATAAATCCTTTCATCATGTATTGCTCACATATCATGTTCTAGCTTTTGGGGAATAATGATTCACCCTTGCCGATAGTTAAATTAGACTTATCTTTCTTTTATTACCTCGAAGAATGCATCCCATGAATTAATATCTGGCATTCATTGTGAAATCACTTAAGCAAGATGATAAGTGAAAAATTTAAAGATCCATACTTGCATGTGGTAGATGCCTACATTTATTCCTTAAACTTGCTTATTGAGCACTACTGAATTTTCATAATATTATTTTGGAAGATTAATTCTTGACTTGTAAAAGACTCAGGTGAGAATATTTGATAGAATGGGGTTGAAGAGTGAATGAGGAAAAGAATAATATTTATCATTAGGTATATAAGTGCAAGTGTCTTAAGCACAAATAACTCAAAAAATGGCTTACAAAGTTCATTATTCACCAGATGGGTATTCCACTAATCTCACATTTTCTATTCATACTGATGCTCTTATGTAAACAAATATAAAAGGCAGAAAAAATAAAGATTGCTAAAAATAAGGGAATCTGCACTTTCAGCTGATTCTTTGTGATATGAATCCAGAGGGAAATTATGTCAATTCGATGAAATATCTTATTTGGCATTCAACTATCAAGAGGTGCACTTGGAAGAAGACAATTAAGTCTTTTTGTTTTTATTTTTTATGTAATTTTATGATTTTAAAAAAGGGTTATTTTGCATTTAGTTGATTATTAGTATATTTTGTATTTGGTTGATTATTAGGAAGATTTGATCTATCTTTTAGATATTTTGAATCATCTTAAGGATCTTTAGAATATATTAGTTTATTTTTTCAGATATTATTATGAGTGCCGATTAAGGATTTTAAGGATATTATTTAATATCAATATCTTTGATTTAATTTAAGTAGATGTGATCATGTTGTTATATCTTTTTTAATATTAAGTCATATTAGGGTCAGTAGGCTTCCTTATTTAATGAGCAAGTTATATTCAGTTATTTGAGAAATTGAATGAGAAGTTATTCCTCAGCAAGTTTTAACTTGTGATTTGTATTGTGGATAGAATATGGTTGGATCATAAGAGAGTGATAAACTCTTTTGGAGCCTTTTATAACTAAAGATCTAGAGATGAGTTTTTCTAGGGTTTTAACTAATCAGTTAGATTGTAGAAGTTTGATTAACTTTTGTGGAGCCTTTTATAGCTAAGAATTTAGAGACAAATTCCTTTAGGGTTTTAGCTGATCAAAATCCATAATCTACGGGTTTATCTGTATCACATTGTTTTTTGCTTTAAATTGCACTTTGATCAATGTCAACCATATCTTCACCAACTCTTCCTGCAACAACTTCCACTCTGGCCCCATGATTCTTCCTTCTGGAGTATGTCTGGAGTGGATATCTATCAATTTCTATGTGCATATAGAGATAGTCAAGTTTTGCTGATTGGATTTGTGTGCCATCTTGTGTCTTTGGCTTCTTTCTTTAAGCATTAGTTAAAGCTTGTATTTTCCTTTATCATTCAGTATATTTGTCATTTGGATGTGGTTTGTTTAATTTAAACTTCTATTCTAAAAAAAAATTGATTTAACAAGGGAATAGTCTCTTTGTATGGAGTGATAAATAAAAATTTGGAATCCATTTAACAAGTTTTAATGTTTATCCTTAGGAAAATTAAGTAAAGGACAAGATTTGACCATGGAAGTTTTAGGTTCCTTCTATTATATTTCTAATAGCTTTGAAGATTAAATTTGATTTCTTTTTGGATTTTCCATGAAATTTAAGATGCTTGAAGAATAACATGAATTGCTAATCTGTGCAGCCATTAAGAAGTGCAATTGCTTCAACATTTTACAGAGATCTTGGCATTGAGGAAGGTGATATATTTGTTTCTGATGGAGCAAAATGTGACATATCTCGCCTCCAGGTCAATGATATTCTTTAATGTGATGTCTAACTTTAATTGTGGGAGGGAAAAAATGAAGGGGGATTTGAATTGGGAGTTTTCCATGATCAACATAGTATTTCTTGATCTTACTTAATGGCATTCTCATCTTCATTCCTCGGCAGATGATGTTTGGTTCAGATGTAACAATGGCAGTGCAAGACCCATCATACCCTGTAAGTTTTATATGCAGTTGTTTATTACTTCTTGGACGTTCCACATTTTTTTTCAATGTGATGAATATTTTGAAGTTTAATTTCATCCCTTGTCCCAATTGATAGACCTTATTGATGTTACTATCATTATGCTGGATGGTTTTAGTTCATCTATTGAGTTTATGTTTTCTGAAGCCAAAGAAAACGTTGGACAAGCAATGATGACAGAAATATGTTGCTTATGAATAATACAAGTACTCACATGCAAGTATATGTACTGCAACAGCTATATAACTTAGAAAAATATCATCTCACGAAGTTTTGTTATAAAAAAACGAGTCAAGTACTAAAATTTACACCTCAAATTAAGAAAATGAATTAGAGGTATTTGTGAAAATTTGAACCTGTCAAAGTTGGAAACAACTAAATTTGGATTACTGTGTAATTTAAAGGGCATAGGATTACTAATCCTCCAGTTATTTCATATAACTTACTCCTTTCTACCTTGCTGTCAAGGGTGATGTGTATCAGCTTGTAGGGTTTGACTTCACCTAGATGATTTTTTCCAAATCTCCTTTCGGCATGTTCTTAGCGAACATCTCATTTGATAGCACAATCCCAAATTTAACTTTGTGAGGCTAATGACTAAATTTCTATCTTTTGAGCAAAAACTATTGACTCACCCTAGTAAGATTCAAGTAGTCACACAATTCAACTCAAGGCTTAGTCCCTATTGCTTTTCTGATTGACGGCTACTCAACTGGAGACATGAAAGTAGCAGTTGAATTTGCATATGTTTTCCATTAATCACATTTTCCATTAATCACAAGAAAAGAAAAGAAACAAGCTCTAATCTATAGAAAATTTGTACAGAAAGCTCATAATAATCCTTGATACAAAATATAGTTACTCATTGCACAATAAACTCGTACCCGTTAGTTTAAATCTTCAACGAAAAATGCTTTTTCTTTATTTGACTGGTCAAAGATGCTACCCCTAATTTGAAAAGTGGGATATTGACATGTGGAAGCACATATAAGCTTAAACTTACATTTGAAAGTTTTTCCCTTAGTTTGAATCTAAATTAAATTTTTTCTTCAAGGAAGGTTTTTTTTATACACTTCATTTTCTTTGGGATTTATTAATGAAGAGTGGAGGACAATGAAAACATTTCAGGTGGTATCTGGATACCACTTTTGGGATTCAGTAAGTCCTTTTGGTTAACTGACTTCCACTCAACCTATGTTTGGATAAAAAAAAATTTATTTTTTGAAAGGCCATCAACAAATCTTAGAAGTCATGGAAAAGTCAGTTTGGAAAACGTA
Source organism: Vachellia pachyceras (assembly GCA_025593235.1). Lineage (NCBI taxonomy): Eukaryota > Viridiplantae > Streptophyta > Magnoliopsida > Fabales > Fabaceae > Vachellia > Vachellia pachyceras. Next base: position 7,025 of record JANTPZ010091929.1, read on the forward strand.
AGTGGGAGTTGTTTTTACCACCTTTAAAGTCAGTTTGCCATACACCAAAGGCACTTAATTGAGCTTCCAAAATCTTTCAAATCTCCATCCTTATATTTTAAGTTCATTAGATTTGAAAGATATTGGAGGAGTGAAGTTTCTCTATAGTTTTTTTTTCTTTTTCTTTTTTTGGGGGGGGGGGTTGTTTGAAACTATCATTTAGCTACTACTTTCACTACATCCTTCTCTCGTGTTCTTTGGATTCCTTTCCCTGCATTCCCCTCCTCCTTTCAATCCCTAAAAACACACTGTCTCTGGCAGTGCTTTAACATTTTACTGCTTTTGCATAGTGGTTTCCGAGGAAGATTTTAGAAACCAGCAAGGACCCGTGGAGCTTGCTACTTTTATTGAATACATGATTGTCCCTTCATGTAGGCACTTTTAATGTACAAAATCACATTTTTCTTTGTGTGACAGACTATCTATATTCATTCTAATTGGTTGAGTGGTTGATCATCCTCATTCTGAATTTTCTTTTTGGAAAATTTTCAATATTATATTTGTGCATAACTGATCCATGGTTGTTTCATTCTGTTGGTCAAATGAGTACAAGTAGGGAGAGCCTATCTCAGATTAACACATTTGACTAGCTTAACCCCAACCATCAAGGGGGACCGAAGGGGAAAAAGGAAACTAGAAATTTGAAAGTAATAACAGATAGATAACAAAAAAGGGGAAAAACTTCCTAAAACAGAGCACATAATCATAAACAGAATAACTATTGGGCCTGATTTAGGTGATGTACACGCCAACAATATTCTAAGAGATGGCGAGTTAAATAAAAAATAATAAAAAGAAGAATATGGGAAGTATAAAGTGAACATATGTGTATTCTGCTTAGGTTACCTGGTTTGTATCTTTATAAATGTCATGGTATGTTTTATGCAGGCTTATGTGGACTCTAGTGTTATTATGGGTCAGACTGGCCAATATCTGAAGGATGCGGAGAAGTATGGGAACATTGAATACATGAGGTGCAGTCCAGAAAATGGTTTCTTTCCTGATTTATCATCAACTTCTCGAGCAGACATAATATTTTTCTGTTCACCCAACAATCCTACTGGTGCTGTAGCAACAAGGGAGCAACTAACTCAACTTGTTAAGTTTGCCAAGGACAATGGGTCTATAATTGTCTATGATTCTGCATATGCAATGTATATTTCAGATGACAAACCGCGCTCCATCTTTGAAATTCCTGGAGCCAAAGAGGTATACCAGAAGTCTCTTCTCATTCTCTCTCCATCGGACCTGATTCTTAACATTAGCATTTTGTTAACTCTTGACTCCTGTGATTATGATTCTTAATTATTAGCTTTTTGTTAACCATTAATATGATAAATGATAGGTAGCTGATTTGAATTTGATAGTAAAATATGATTAATTTACCATTTAATGCATCTGGTGGATTCTTCTCTTATTTATTTTTGACCAACTTGAATTTGAATGTTATGTGCCACTTCATATTGTCTACATGTTTCCGTAGCATTAATTTAGTTTTTTTTGGCAAATATGATTGTTCTTTTATTTATTCAGCTGTAAGTGCCTTGTCAATTAAAATTGTGTGTATACATTAATGCTGTCAGTTCTTCTGATTGCACTTAGTTGTTTAGTTCCTACATTATGATATATCAGAGCAGGATTCAGATATTAATTTCCATGAATATTTGGCATTTTCAGTACTTGTATGCCTTGAATTTTCATGTCAGTGCTTGGTAGCGCTACACTAAAGTTGTACGAGTTTAATAAGCGGTAGCCAATTGAATTCATCTAGGAAACTGCTTTTGACCATCAAGTAATACCTTTTGCATTTCTGTTGCTTGATAACGTGTTTGAACATCCTTACAACCATTGTAGGTCGCAATCGAGACAGCATCATTTAGCAAGTATGCTGGTTTCACCGGAGTTCGATTGGGATGGACAGTGGTTCCAAAGCAGTTATTGTTCTCAGATGGTTTTCCTGTTGCCAAAGATTTCAACCGCATTGTATGTACTAGCTTCAATGGTGCTTCCAATATTTCTCAAGCAGGTGCTCTGGCTTGCCTCTCACCAGAAGGCCTTAAGGTTAGTTATAGTTCACAAGCATGCTGGGTCCATACTAGCTGCTACCTTTAAATGATCAAGTTCAATGAACTAAATTGCATGTCATAGAGAAGGATATCTGATTTGACAAAATTTTGTGACAATTGAAGACATAAAATGATGATAGACTTTGCTGAAATTGAATAATGCAGGCTATGCAAGATGTTATTGGATTCTACAAAGAAAATACAAACATAATAACAGAGACATTTGAAACTCTTGGATTTAAAGTATATGGAGGCAAAAATGCTCCATACGTGTGGGTTCATTTCCCTGGGCGAAGTTCATGGGATGTATTTGCTGAGATTCTTGAGAAGACTCATGTGGTCACAACACCTGGCAGCGGTTTTGGACCCGGCGGAGAAGGTTTTGTCAGGGTTAGTGCCTTTGGTCACAGGGAAAATATATTGGAAGCCTGCAGACGATTCAAGCAACTCTACAATTGAATTTAGAGTATGCCAAATAATTTTATGCTGCCTTGAACTGAAACTGATCTGTTTTCCCTTAGGCATAAGGGGGTTGTCGTAACATTCTGAATATTTCTTAATGATTTCGCTTCATTTTTCATCTCCCCAAGTGAACATGGAGCCTCTGTTGTAGTATTGTAGAATATATTTATATTTGATGTCTGATAGAATACCAGCAGCACACAAATAGGAGAACAGTTAGGAGTTTGACTGAGTCCTTAATTATTTATTATTCACTGTTTAGGAGTCTGTTATTGTGAGTCTGTTTAATTATTATTATTATTCAGTTTATTAGTAGTGCAAGTCAGTTGGATCAGTCATAGGATCATGTTCGCAATTGTAGGGAGTTAGTTACTAATTTGTTGTTATAAATATCATATCCTACTGTAGCCAAAACATCGATGAATTGAAATTAGAATTTGTATTGAGTATTGGAGATTCTCCTTTCCTCTTTGTTTCTTTTATCTCCCATTAAGTGAGATTCTTGCTAAATGAGAGAAACTAGAAGAGACTGATGAGTTCTAGATCCTGGAACTCATCATTTTGGTATCAGAGCCATTGTTGGGCTACCTGTGCGGGTTAAATGAGATGCTTGTTTATGTACTCACAGTTAGTCTTTATGAAGAGAAAAAAAAAACAACTTCATCGTCCAGTCCCAATATGTTCGTCGTCCAGTCCGTTTGCCCAAGTCGCCGTCATCGCTGCGTCTTGGTCCAAGTGCGTCGCTCGTCGTCCGGTTTCCAGGCCACCGCTACTTTGCCCGTGTTGTTCTCCCGTCCAGGTCGCTTTCATCCGTCGCCCCCCCAATCGTCGTGTCAACGTCGCCCACTGTCGAAGCCCTGTGTTCGCGCTCTCGGTACCCCGTACCCGTCCACTGCTCGTCCATCCGTCCACCCCGTCTGCCCATCGTGCGTCCGTCCATGGCTCGAGCATCACTGGGCGATTTGGGTGTTCGCAATCATTGTCGGATCCTGTTCAGCTCCTCCAGTCACGTTTGTCCGTTCGGTTGCGGTCGAGAGCCCCATCCCGTCTCCTTGGGCCCAACCAGTCTGCCCTATTTGGGCGTTCATCACAAGCCCAAGGTGGACCGTCTGCTACAATTTGATGACCCATCCATATTCCACCTTAAGGGCAAGGTGGTTTTCAAGGGAGGGAGTATTGATAGAATACCAGCATCACACAAATAGGAGAACAGTTAGGAGTTTGACTGAGTCCTTAATTATTTATTATTCACTGTTTAGGAGTCTATTATTGTGAGTCTGTTTAATTATTATTATTCAGTTTATTAGTAGTGGAAGTCAGTTGGGTCAGTCATAGGATCATGTTCGCAATTGTAGGGAGTTAGTTACTAATTTGTTGTTATAAATATCATATCCTACTGTAGCCAAAACATCGATGAATGAATGAAGAATATTTTATCTGAGTATTGGAGATTCTCCAACTCTTGGCTTCTTTTATCTCCCATTAAGTGAGATTCTTGCTAAATGAGAGAAACTAGAAGAAACTGATGAGTTCTAGATCCTGGAACTCATCAATGTCATTGAACTTTTAGATCTGTTTCTATTGAGGATGTTCAAATCCTGCCAGTAGGGTTTTTGTTTTTGTTTTCCCCATCTTCACTACCTCTCTAAAGGCCATAAGAATAACCAGGGAATCCTATTCCAAAGCTAAAATATTTTATAGCTCATTTTTTGCTCTAGGGCAACTTTCCATAATTTTAAAAAATATTTATTTAAATTGTAGTGCTCAAAATTCTTTTGTATTCACAATTCAACCCCCAGACAATTTTTTATTCAGTTCAACCCCACTTTAGAGTTCATCAATCTTTAGCCATATTGCGGCTATTTCATGTATATCACAGTTTCTCCAAATTTTGACTGTATTTCTAACTTACAACTTAAAAAATATTCAAGATATATATTACAATTAAACTGTTTAAAGGAATAAAATTTAAAATTTTGACCAAAATCTCTGAAATGAAAAGGATTGATGGGCTTTGTTTAAATCAATTAATCGAATTAGAGAAAGGAGACTTGCCAATTTGAGCTCAATATCCAATTTTTGAATGTTCATTTAGTTGCCCACATAAAACGGTGGAATATGTGAGATTAAAATAGCCTTTGGCTTAATAGGCATAAGCATGTAACGTGAGCCTGAAACTTGAGTCTACGGTTTTTATTAGACTTTTGAAAGTTAAGGGTTTAGCCTTAAAAAATATGGCCTAACCTTGAGTCTTTACACTTGCAATGTTCGTTTTTTAAAAGACATCATATTTCAAGTTTTACAGGTCGTGAGTAGTTTATAAATAAAGTAAATTAGTTTGAAAAAAATAATAAATATAAATATTTTAAAGTGATTCATTTAGTTTTATTAATCTCTCTACATTAGTTAATTAGATATTACATTAAATATTAGATGTAGTGTTAAATATATATACACACACAATCCGTCAACGTAACCATGATTAGAAGAGAGATGTGATATTTATCCCATGATAATAATTGACTATCAGTTGTAGTTTCACATGTACTTAAGGAGGATAACACTGATGTTGATTACTTAGCTAGATTAGCCCATGATATTGTAGGAAATTTTTTTATTTTCTATCAACCGACACCTCATCTGTATGGGGAAGGTAGAGATGGAAATTAGGATTCGGGAACCTTTGTATTGCTCATTTTGAGTTAATGTTATCCAGCTTTCTATTAAAAAATAATTGACTATCAATCACATGATCACTAGTAAATTACAGCAGCCTTAATTCATTATTTATATTGATCCCATAATAATAATCCACTAGGGACATTTAAAATAGTTATTTAATTATTCACAAATCCTTATCATAAAGAAGATATGCAAAACATGGTTTCTCCAATGGTACAAAGCTCCTTAGATCTCTTTAGATCTCGAATTTGACTGTTAGAAGAGACTAATGAACTGCAATAAAAACCTTGAAAAAGATTAGTTGGTTGCTCGAGTACTTAAAAATATGATTCAGAAAAAAGTACCGGATACAAGTAATAATATAAAAAAGCATTAAGAAGGAAAATGACCACTACATTCGGTTACCATTTTGATGAGGTCATCTCTGATGTGCTGAGAAGCTATGAAGAAAATTTCATGAACATCTGTCGTGGGTCCTTTTTTGTCTTGAAATAATAGTTAGAGCTATAGGATTGTTTTAATTTATTTTGGCAAAAGTGCATTTTTTATGGGTGTATAATTTTATACAATGTTTCATTTTGTTGGTCCTTTAAGTTTAAAAATAAAAGTATCTTTTCAGTTCTCTAACCCCAATATTAATATTATTAGTCAATGATAATTTTTATTGTAACAACTATTATTATTTTGAAAATTAAATTTAACATATCAGCATTTGAATGAGTTCTATTAACATTTAAGATTTCATATCAACATTATTTTGTCAATGTTTCGTTAGAGTTAAATATTGAAAATATACTTTATAAAAAAGAGGTCAAAATAAAATCTTAGGTAATGTTAAAGGAATCAATATGTATTTTTACAATTTACTTTTAACAATTTTACTAGCACAAAGAATACTCCTTCCCCGAATGGCAGAATAATGTCACGTCCCACCACAGATACCATGGTGTTCGTCACAGTCATGTAGGGCTTATCGTTATGGTAGAATCTACAATTTTAATGGTATAAATTTAAAATTTACAACTGATGTTTTTTAAATAAAAATATTTTTTTGAAAAATTAAAAGTTATGATTTTATTTTTATTTCAGATTCAACTCACATAAAAATTATTAGTTTAAAAAATAAAAGTAAAAGAAGAAAGAAATCTATGGGAATTCATACTATATATGTCACAAGAAATTTTACTACATGCATAAACACAAACACATGCATGCATTTAATAATATAAGCTCCATGCATGTGTACTATATGTAAAGAATGGGAATAGAAGAACCCATCAAAGGGTGTTGTATAATCATAGAGTCAAGAGATCCTTTATACATAAAGAGCATGTGACATTGAAAAAGATTAAAGGATTAAATACCTCATGGAAAATGCGTTACTACAATAAATACTTTTCCGTTCATTTTTTTGTGGAATTTTCACATATATTTTATGGAGGACATTAGAATATTTTGACTGCAGTGAGAAGTCAGAATGTCATATCCATTTTGGGCCAAAATAGACGTGCGATGACCTCCCCGTCCTTATCTGGTAGTGATGTATCAACATTTGGTAATCTAGACGAGACTATCAAGTAATGAAATTCAAGTTGTAGTTTGTTATCTTATATTTGGTATTAAAATTATATATGCGAGATCATCAAACATTCAAGTTAGAACTGAACAAGCATTTGAGGTTTATTCGTAAAGTTTTGATCCATTAAATAAGAGTGCTGCTCGTAATATATAGTAGATAATACTCGATTGAAGAGCATTTGTAATATTATAGTATAGTAGTTGACCTTGATAGGGCAATTGACATGAAGTGTAGCCAAGTGGGAGGATGTGGGATATTTTATTTATTTATTTATTATTTAGATATTAAAATATGTAATTAAACAAAATATCCTGAGTGTGATCAGTAGCCAGATAGAATTATCTACTTAGTAATAATTTAATAGTTAATTACTCTAATGGTGGCTAACTAACATACTGTAAACTGAGTGAGAGTGAGTGATATAAATATCCATCTTTATTCATATTTTATGCTTCCCTTATGGGTGATATCTTTTCTCAATTGCCATCACAGTGCCTAATTGTCAATCAAAAGGAGCCCCTGATCAATCTTCAAACTAAATGTGCTTTCTATTTACGGCCCTTACATATTTCAGTTCCAAAGCAAGTTCCATAGAGTGATGATCTTTTGTTGCTCCTAAGAGGTTGTAAGACTTTCAATATATGCTTGATGTAGATTTAATTTAGAATTTGTTTTCCATTTGTTATCATTCCATATCATATGATAAAACTCATTGGGAACAATTATGATAAATTTATCCTCTAAATGGCAGTATGTTATATATCTATATATATAGCTAAAATTTTGGGATCCGTCGCAAGTTGTATAGACTATTGATGTTTGATTCGAATATCTGAGATTTAAATTTGAATGATTGAATGAATGAATACCAAGTCCTCATTTGTTTCTATGTCTAACGAGTTGTTAGCTAGTGTCAGCAAATACATGCGTTTTGCTTATTATCCTGCAATTTTTTCCTACAATATTAAGTCTTCTGAGTGAAGCTTACATTCAAATTAGTCAGGTTTGGTTTATCGGCAATGCATAGGCCAATTAATAAATAGTAATTAGTTTAAGAAATCTAAGTTCGAATGTATTGCTGGAGAAAGAGGTATCAAGCCGATGAGCACCAATAATATATGCCACTTGGTGTTCTCTCTACTCTTAAAAATTTACCCAACAGAATGATTATATTTGTAGGTTCTTTTTCATTCGAAATCTGAGAAAGTTCAAAACTTGTCACAAAATAATTTGTTTATTAGGAATAATTCTCCTAAATAATTATTTTGTCATTAGTCAAGTATGTATTTCATTAATAAAAAATTTTGTAGCACATAAACAGAGAAAATCTTTGTATGTATTTTGAACTGCATGTACTTTTTTCTTTCAAAATTTTAAGTTTCTCACATGTCTCATTGGGTTCTGACGACTTCTGAGTAATAATTTCTTTTAAACACCCTGGGATTTCGAATGAAAAAAATCGTTATAGTTTTAGGTTTTTAAATTTATAAGGGACTTCGTTTTAGTTCTTTATTTTTTCAAAATGCATTTTAAACGTTACTAACGGAAAATGCTAATGAAGCAAGCTGGCTACTAACAACAACGTTAAATTAAGTTAATGCCAAGTCCGATTAAAATTAAATGAGGTGTTGCGTTGTTAGTGGCTAGCTGGTTTCGACGGTGTTTTCTGCTTGTTAACGGTGTTGGTGTTGGGTATGAAGGACTAAAAATGCTTTCTTTATAAACTGAAGAGAGTAAAATAAAACCTCTTGTAAACTTAAAAGTACTAAAATATACTCTTTAAAAATTAATAATATACAAATATATTTTTTTCTTTTCCCAAAGTTGCAATTTATTTTTAATATAAAATTTATCCTCAAGTAAATTTTATTTAAGAGAAGAATGAAGACAGAGTGGCAAGTGGTGGGAAATACATGAAGATGGGAAAAAAGATATAGAAAGAGGGCACCGTTTCCCTTTGTTCAACAGAATAATCAAATAAAGTCTGAACTAATTAATTTAAGATGATCTAGATTTGATTTTTTAAAAATTATTTTAACGGATGTTGAATTTAAAAATAAAAATAATCTTGTAACTATTAATTTATAAAAAAATTATTTTCCATTTAAAAAATCATCATTTAAAAAAAATTAAATGTGAAATATCGTAAATCAGATATTATTAGTTCTACCTGTTCCATAGAATGAGCAGCAGAAGGATCCAAGCTTAAAACGGTGAGCACTTGGTGAGGGCTTATCAATCAGCTTGATATCGATCATCATTGCAATGAGCAGTGAAACGTGTTCCGAAGGAGAAGTGAAGTGGGCCAAGATAACAAAGCAAACGACATACTATTGTATATAAGCTTATTCATAACACACTTGTATATAATCATTGTCACCATCGATAACATTACAAATGTGTATATAATGTACTTATTTTGGGAATCACCTTTGAAACCACTTTGCATAAAAACCGAGAGAAAACTCCTCTCACATGTTCACATGGGCTTGGAGGAGTGTAATGTTCGTACACAACTTTATATTTACTGCCGTCCACGTCCACAAAGGACACAACTTTATACGTGCCTTTAGAACCCAAATCCGGAAGAACAACAGGTTTGCCTACTTCGACTGCTTGGGTTTCCTTTTTATCGACAAGCTTTTTGGCATCTGCTGGGACCTGATCAACTGGAGGCTGAGCTAGGGTCAGGTGCCGGGTGGAGAAGAACAGGAAGGCAAAGAGAAGGAAAAGAAGCACAAGAACAGACGATGACGATGCAGCCTTCATATTGGGAATTGATCTAAGTTTTGTGTGAGGGATTTACAAGGGAGGTGTGTGTTGTGGAAGCGGGAGCTTGCATGGCTTCTTCTATTTATAGATTTGGAAACAAGAAGGTGGTGGGTGATGATGGAAGTGCAGAGTTTTAGTTAATTAGCTTCTATTATTATCACATGGGAACGTCCATTCACGCAAGAGAACGCTATTGATGAGATGAAGGCCCACTGCTTGTGGTTTGGTTTGCATTAATCTCTTCTACACTATAGACGTGAACTGTTCCCCAATCAAATTTTAACAACGTATTCAAAATCATTTAATTATGATATATTAATAACTTATAGAGTGTTAATCGTATCTGAGCCATTCACTTTTTCATGGATGGTATTTCTAGACTACTACTACAAGGGAAAAAAAACAAATTGACTTTCAGTAGTGAAAAATTCACTGCTGAAAGTCTAAATGTTATCGCCATATCACTGCTGAAAGCTAAAATAAATTTTTAAAGTTAAATTGCTTAAAGGCTATAAATTTTTTAAATTAAATAAAATTGTTAAAAAATTATATATGTACACATCTATATTGTTAAAATTTATATATGTACGCACATGCAAAAGCCAAAAAAAAAAAAAAGAGCACATAATATCTTGAGAAACAACTGAAAGGAACATAACTAAGAAATATTTAACAATCGCTTTGCTGTCTCAACATGCATCACACGTACAAATATATTGGCTTCATGTTTAATGCTTCAACGCCCACATTTATAGAGCCGCTTTGTGCGTGATGCAAGTTGAGAACAATGAGGCGATCCCAGCCGTTAATTCTTCCATGAATAATAGATCTGAATGATCGGTAGATGCCCATGAAGTTATATATCTGTAGAGTTTTTCAGCAGATCGCAAATGAATGTCCTCATCAAAATGGGAACTGAAAGAAGTTTTGCTTCTAACTTGTTAACGTCTTTCAGCAAATGTCCTCATCACTGGCGGACCTACATGCATCCGAGCGGGTGCAGCCGCACCCCCTGACTTTCAGAAAATTAGGTATATATTAGTGCTATGCGATTTATTTTGCACCCACTCATTTGCTAATTTTGAACCCACTGAATTTTTACTCATATTATTCTCAAAAGAAATTAAAAAAAGTCTCACTTATCTTGTAAAAAAATAGTTTGCACCCCCTAAGCCAGGATCCTAGGTCCGCCATTGGACTCCTCATCAAAGCTTTTATGAGAGGGGTGAGTCAGCTACGTCCCCAACTCCCATCAAATTCGGGGCCCTTCTTAAAAACATAACAAAATCATTGGAAAATTGTTAAGGGTTTGTTTGGTTTGAAGGGAGGTTGAGGGAGGGGGAGAGAAAATAACCCCTTTTTTGAAGGGGAGGAGAGCTTAATTTATAGAATATTTTACCCTCAAATTTTGATATCCCCTGTGAAAATATGGAACAAATACTGCATCTGTTCACCAGTCACCGCTCTCTTCGACTTCACCCTCGACACCACGTCTTCACCCTCCACTCTGACTTCACCGGCGTCGTCATCGGACCTTCCTTAGCTTCACTGGCGCCGGATCTTCCTTAGCGCCTTCTCTGTTATTTTGATCTTCCTTAGCCCCTCTTTGCTCTGTTGGATCTTTGCTCTGTAGAATTTTGGTACTGTTTTTTTTTTGGGCAAAAGCTTTGTGATAAGAGGGAAGTTTTGAGCATGCTTACCGGTGAGGATGACGCGTCCGTATTAGTTTCATTTTCCCCAATAAATGGGCTTGAAGAAGAAGCAAGTGTTATGAGAGCGGGAGGTGTGGAAAATCTGGATTGGGAAGTACTGTAAATCGCCAATAATTTTACCTTCTTCCAGGGAACCAAAACCAAATGATGATGATGATGATATGAAAAGGAACAGAGAAAAAGGAAGCAAATTGAGCTTGGCAGCAGGAGGGGCACTTCCATTCCATGTTCATTAGTAGCATCATCTTTAATGCTTTTTTGTTCAGGGTTTGGGGAAGTTTCTGCAGCAACAAGAGGAGGCTTCACTACATTGCCCCCTCTGGGAGAGAGCAAGGAAGCTCCTTTTCACAAATCAGCTTCAGACCCAATTTTTTTACTCACAGAGAAAACCCATTGCCCTGAAGACCCAGTTCCATCAATGGCGTCAGTAAAATACACTCTTAGCTCCCCAGAATTATGGCACTTTTACATGCTTATAACAATATAGTTAAATATTTAAAAAAAATTTGGTAAATAAATTGAACAATTTTACTTATGCTTCCAAAGAAAATAATGAACTTATGGGTAAAATAATTATTTTTATGGTTAAAAGATAAAATTTTTAATCTAGTGCTTCAAAATATTTTATTTAATTAATTACAAATAAAAATATCATTATATCATTTTATTATATGTGCATTATAATATTAGTTTATATGTTATATGATTAAAAATATAAATTAATGTATAAGAGTAAAATAGTAAAATTGTGGTTACTGTCCCTCCCCTCCCTCTTATGCGAAACAAATGATCACATCTTTTCCCTTCGCCTTCAACAAACCAAACAAGGTAATATAATCCCCTCACCTCCCCTACTCACCTGCCACTACCCTACCCTACCCTACCCTACCCTACCCTACCCTCCCTTTAAACTAAACAGCCCAAAAAGACAAGTTAAAGCAACATTAGATCTAACTTCTATTTGAAAATTGTCTTGACTTGTGGATTCCATATAAATATAGGTCTCACTGTCTACCCCTACTGATGTGGACATGGTAATTATTATTAGGGTTACTGCCAAGAAGTTAGTGTGTCATTTGGTTACTTAGTTGTCACTACATGAAAATTATGTTTTTGTAGCGGTTATTTTATGGTTTTGTTGTGATTTAAAAACCGCTGTAAAATCCACTGTGTCAAGAGGTTTAACAATAGTTTTACAGAATCGATGCGCACATAGTCGAACTCTTTACTAAATTTGCAGCGTTTCTGATAAACAACAGCAAGAAAAGGAAAATACAGAAATTATGAGGAAATATTTGTAGTGGGAATGAAACCACTACTACTAGAAAGAACACTTTGGATTTTTATAGTAATGTTTGTTGTGATTTAGAACTGTTACTAAAATATGATATAAAAAAAGCAAAATCTAATAGCGGTGTTACAACCCCCACTAATTTATTAGATGATTAAAATAAATTTACTGTCAAAATTTTTAACAGGAGGCCAAAAAAATTTTGACACCAACATTTTACAGCAGTTTTGTAACCGCTACCAGTTTCACTCATAATTCAAAATTATTCTGCCATTTTTTAACCCAAAATTGTCTCAATAAAATACGTTTGTGGGGTTCAGACTGAACCTCTACTAAAATTAGTCAAAATATAAAAAATTATTTATATAATATTTAAATATTTTAATTTGAAGTAATTATTTAAATAAGATCAAATTAAATTTAATTATAAAATGTTGGTTATTATTAATAAATAATTAATTCAAATTAAATGTTATTAATGACATAAAATGTGTAGAATGTAATGAAATGGCAGAAATATAAATAACCTAAAAAAATAATTAGTATATTTAAAATATTATTTTTAAATTAAGTAACAAAAAATTGCATTATTAAATACATGATAAGAATATAAATTAATACAAGAAAAAGATAAAATAACTATAAATTGTAAAGAGCAAAATCATGAAGAACATGCATTCTAAATTGTAAAGAGCAAAATCATGAAGAACATGCATTCCAATAGAATCTAAGGAGAGTCTTGCAGATGAAGAGAAGAATCGGGGATGAAGAGCAAAAATGGAATGAGGTGGAAGGGGTATTTATATGATGTTTGACAAGAATTAAGAGTGGTTTAGGTGATGGTTTTTTGCAGTAGTTTGTTTTAGCAATGTTTGATGTGACGGTTTTTGCAGGGGTTTAAATCTGCCACTAAATATATATATATTTTTTTTAAAAATTTCCCTTAGTAGCGGTTCTACCAAAACCGTGACATTTTTGAAAATGAAAAAAAGGGAAAATTAGGTGGGGGTGATAGTTTATATGGCTATTCAATTAGTAGAGATTCTGCCAAAATCACTACTAATTTGTATTAGTTCTCATAAAATTGGTACATAAAACATTACAAAATTCTACTATTGTCTAAAAAAAATGAATCTTTTAGTAGCGATTTATCTATACCACTACAAAATGCGCGACAACAGGCGAACGTTTTGATTTTTGCAGCGGTTTGACCATAAAAAATCGCAGCAAATAACAATGACAAAATTTTATAGTACTGTTGTTTTCTAGGGGTTTCTTAAACCACTACAAATGGAGAAATCTTGGCATTTTGCAGTGGTTTTTTGTCCTCGACAGCTTCAAACTTCTGCTACTATATTGGCGCCGCTTCTCACCATTTATCGTCAATTTAAGTCCAAAATTGTAGCGGTTTATAATAGCTACTATTTTGTTTACCACGTTGGCAACTCCTGTGCAATTACGTAACGATTTGACTAATAACCGCTACAAATGCTGAATTATGTTTATGAACCACTACAAATTTTGCCTTTTTGTAGTGTGTAGTTAAGGAGGAAACATAATTGACAAAGTTATACTATTAGGTTAAATTTAAATATTGTGGAGCTTAAATATATTTATATATAGTTATTCTGTTCACAAATCTCATTCTTCTCTCTTCAACATATTTATATCCTTGTTCATGGTTGCTAAAAAAGAAGAGTCCGAAGGAGAAGCTCAAGTGGCCAAAGCTCAAAATTTTTCGTTCATAATCTCACCCCCCACAAAATGGGTATTATTATTTGTCAGAGAAATACAAAGGTGAGGAGGAGTGAAGGAAGCTTGTGCATGTGCATATGTGGGATTTTGTTACCATCAAGCATGGAAACAATAGTTTAATTACGGTTAATGAAATTTTCATCCTTAAAGTCTTAACTTATTTTAATTTTGGTCATTCAAGTTTCATCATATTTAAATCATTAGACCATTTTACCCTTGGACCCATGGCTTGAAACTTGAGGGACCAAAACTAAAATTAGTATAAATTTGGGAGACCAAAGGTTGTGTTGACCCTTTTAATTATGATGTATATATGAACCATGTTAGAATATAGACATATGTACATTTATTGGATAACCTTGAACAAAAGATATTGTTATATACAACCAATTCATATTCATATGATGTCACTACAAGAAAAACTTATTTTTGTAGCGGTTATTTTATAACTTTGTAGCAGTTTTAACCATTATAATCTCAACTAATAGCAATTTCTAGAATCGCTGCAAAATCCACCGTGGTAAGCGGTTTAACAGTGGTTTTACAATAATTGATATGCACATAGTCAAACTTGCTATTAAATTTGCAGCGTTTCTGATAGATCACTGCAAAAGACGCGAGTATGGTAATCACTGGGAAATATTTTGTAGTGGTTATAGAACCACTGTCACCTGGAAGAGAATTTTGGATTTTCTTATGGCGTTTGTCGCGGTTTAAAACCATCACTAAAATATTATATAAAAACAAAATATAGTAGGATTTATGAACCGCTATTAAAATATTATATATCATTAAAATAAATACGCCACCAAAATTTTTAATGGGAGGAAAAAAAATTTACAACTTAGAATTCAAAATTATCCATCATATTTTTGATGTAAAACTATTTCAGAAAAACGTTAAACCGCTACAATAATTTGGTAAAATATTAAAAAATATTTAAATATTTTTATTCCGATTAATGATTTAAATATGATGAAATTTTAGTTAATTATAAAATACTGGTTATTTTTTACAAAATAATTAATTCAAACTAAAATGTTATTAATTACATAAAATGAAATTTGTAGAATGTAATGTATTGATGGAAAACTAAACAACCTGAACAAAAGACAAAACATCAGCATATTTAAATGATTATTATTAAATTCAGTAACAAAAAATGCAAAATTAAATACCCAATTGCGTACAAGGTAAATTATTAAAAGAAAAGGATCAAATAAGTATAACTTATAAGAATCAAAATCACTAAAAGCAGTCCTCAAGCATAGGGACTATTATGGAATCTTTGAGGTGAGTTCAAAAGATGAAAAGATGGTAAAGAGAGGAAGAATCGGAAAGGAAATGCAAAAGTGAAATGGGGTGGAAGGTGTAGTTATATAATGTCTACTAGTAATTAAGAAGCGGTTTAAGTGATGGTTTTTTGCAACAATTTTTTTAGTAATGGTTTCTTAGCAATGTTTTATGTGATGGATTTTGCAATGTTTTTTTTCTGTTTTTGTAGCGGTTTTAAAACACTACTAAATATGTACATTTTTCTCATAAAAATCTATCTTATAAATTGAAACAAATTACATATATTACATATCTGCATTATTTATTCAGCATCATTAGCCCTAAAAAGGGATAAACCACCATCTCCTTTAGGGAAGAAGTTTTCAAAATTAGTAGGACAAAATGACTCTGCCTCATAGGTGATGTGTTTATAGCAATCATCTATATCATTAAGATCTCTAGGCTTTAAGATGAAAAACCATACTCTAATCTTTATGTTTTTCATCCTACATATAATAAACTTGTTGTGCCTCTAATGCTAGAATACATGACTTATCATCTTGAGATTCTCCTATGTGAATGAGTCTTGAGAAATTCACAAATGTGATTCCTAGTTCATCAGTAGTGATTCCATGAGGAGTTGTTGTATTTGCCAAGGAATACTTGAATAATGTGACGACGAATTGCCCTTGATAATTAAATTCGATGATATCAACCAATTTTCCATAGTAGGGGACACCTCCAAAACACATGTCACCATCACTGTTGCTCGCATAACTTCTTGTACGAAAATTCTCAAAAACCTCATAATTTTGGGTGAGAGAGCATTAATCGCGTGAAACTGTGCAGAACTTGAACCCTTTGACTTGATGCAGTAAACCTTTTTGCAAACTAAAGGAAGCCAATTGCAATACTTGTCAAAGCAACTAGATGGGAGTTGTTGTCATTATGTATTCGGCGTGTAAACCAACTTGGGAACTCTCCATGTACCCTTCTACGAACCTTGATGGATGTTTGTGTCTAGATTTCTATTTGAAATAACTCCATAACTCTCGCTATGATTAAGCAATCAATGAGTGGATAAATATAATTCAAATTTATAAAATAAAAAGTTAATACTGATACTCATTAAATTAAAGGATCAACTTGATTGCAATTGATTATGACATGTCTATGTGCTTATAGCATCTCATTAGGAGTGAGATTAAACTATTGATGTCCTTCAACTGGTTCCCCAACAGGAGGGAACAAACTTGTCGATGTTGATGGGCCAACATTGGGAATCATCAACATGAGGAAGAAGGTTGAAAGATTGTTGATACATTGTTTTGATAATAGTAAAAACCCCAAAATACTGCAGGATTTAGAGTCTAGTTTCTGAATCTGTCTAAAGAGTTTTGAACTCGAGTCTCAGCTTCTGCAAACTCAAATTTGTTAACTGTTTTTCAAAGCTAGATATTGAAACTTGAAGTTTTGAAAAAAGTTTTTATGATCAGTTCAAAAACTCGAGTATAAAATTCCCAGAACTTTCCATAACTTGCAGCTCAAAACTAGAAGTAAAAACTTGATGTTTCAGCTTCAAGTTTTCTCGTCATGTTATAGAACTCGAGTTATAGTTTATCAGAACTCGAGTTTCACAAAACTGGTAATAAAAACTAGAAGTTTTAGATTCAAGTTTCACAGAACTTGAGTTTCAGGATTTCAGAACTCAAGTTCCACAACTATTTCACAAAACTTGAATTTAAAACTGAAAGTTTTGACTTAAAGTTTTACAAAACTCGAGTCCTGCTATTTTCCAAACTCTAGTTCCATACCTTGCAGAATTCTATCAGTTCAAAAACTTGATGTTCAAACTCGAATCCTCATTAGAAGTTTTTCAGAACTTGGGTTCCTGAGATTCTGAACTCGAGTCTCGAGGATCTTTTTAACTGAATAGTTTTTTCACACATTTTAAAACTTGAGTCCTTATTTTTCCAACTTGAAGTTTTACAACTGAATTCAAAAACTTGATATCCAAACTTCAAGTTTCAAACAAAAGTTTTTAAACAGTCTTTTTAGAACTTTCATTGCAAACTAGACTCCTAAATGAAAGTTTCTCAAAATTCAAGTTCTATTTATGAGAACTAGAAGTTTCACTACTGAGCTATTAAATTCTATGTTATAGAACTTGAGTCATGAGTGTTAAGAACTCGAGTTTCTTTCTTCTGACACAGATTTTGACACAGCTATGCCTATCATCTACTGAAGCTTTCCTATTTCGTGCTTAGACATTTTGAATGTTACCTGCCCTCTAAATGCACTTTAGCTCTTTCATTAAACAGCTCAAGTCGTATGAGGAATGAAGCTGAGCATTAATGTCTTCTGCCGTTGACATTTGAACAGTATTTAATGAAGCATTTATGACAGTTGAACAAACGCAGTAGCTGAGAGTAATGGCCACTCACTCTTTCTACTGGATATTCAAACTATGAGTAACGACTATTGAATGCAATCTCGACTATAAATGAAGAAGCTTTGAAGACAAAGAGAGAAGACAAACAAACTTTAATACACCATTATTCTCTGTAACTACCTTTTGTCATTTTACTCATAAATTCCCATAAGCTTCAATGATTCTTTATCCACCCTTTCAAGAGAGTTTATTTTGTGAATTCTTTATGCATTATAGCGAGATATTCAAGGTTGGAACCTTGAATTTATTGGGCTGTGATTTAACTGGAAAATAGAGTGTGAGAGTCTCTATTTTAGTTCATGTTGTAAGGGGGAGTGTGATTCCCCTTTTAAAAGCCCGGTGTGCCTAGATTGTTGTTGATTAGTGGATTGCAAATCTCAGAGGTGCTTTGAGGACTGGACGTAGGTCAGGAAGATCGAACCAGGATAAATCAGCTGTGTCAATCTTCTCTCTGCTTTCACCGATGACTTTGTTCATTTCTACGATTGAGTTTTTAATTTTAAAAAGTGACCAATTCACCCCCATCTTGGTTAAATCCTATACTAACAAAGATATCTCGATGTCCTCAAAGTATCGTGAATAGAAGTTGAGGACCTCATCCCTATATAACCTTTTGCTGTTGATCACTCTGGCTATACCTTATTCCTCATATACGACTTCAACTTCCCTAAGAATCAGCAATTTGTACATAATATGAAGACAAAGTAATAATTATTAGTGATACACCGATATGTATGTAGATAATGTGTGTAAATAGTTTTTTAACATGAATATCTTCAATAGGCTATATCAAATGATATTGAACTAAGCCATCGAGTTTAACCTCTCGAATAGGGTAGATGGTGAGGTGCACCATGACAGTGAAAAACGAAGGAGGGAAGATCAACTTGAAATGGCATAGTGTGAAAATGATATGCTTTTACAGTTGATCTAAGTTAGTAACAATAACCTTTACACACAACTTTCTGAAGAAAGAAAAAAGCTCCACCAACACCATTGATATGACATCCTGAGGTATTGTCTTTGTTTGCAGCCATAGCCAAGAGTAGGGTTTTATCCCTTCGGGACCCCATAATTACCCAAAAGGCACCTCAAATGTCAAAGGCTACACCCCGATTACATATATGGCCTTCACTCTAGACAGGTATAATCGATGTGGGACTTAAGCGCATCCTACCTACTATGTCTCCCTTCCCCTTCACTAACTCAATGGTCTATCAGGATGTTAGGTCCTTAATAGCGCTTGGTATGACACTCTCCTTACCAACGGGCCTTCCTCGACTTTGATACTATAATGTGATATCTTGAGGTATTGTCCCTATTAGCCAAGATAGGTTTTATCCCTTTGGGATCTCATAGTCACCCAAAAGGCACCTCAGATATCAAAGGCCACACTCCAACTACACATATGGCCTAAACTCTGGATGGGTCTAGCCAATATGGGACTTGAGCTTACCCTACCTGTTGCATCTCCCTTCCCCCTTCACTGCACCAAAGTGCCTCAGGGTGTTAGATCCCTAGTAGCGCTTGGTATGACACTCTCCATACTAAAAGAGTTGATTATAAATAACCTCAAAATAAATATACAGTTGATTATCAATACCTCGAGGTCCAAGGCATAAGAGTTGTGGGTGAGACCCAGCCTAAAAACCTTTCACAATATCACAATATCAATCTGACCCAAGGCACAAAACTCACCCACAAGTTACCACCAGAAGTCAGAAAATCAACAATGATCAAACCCACAAATATAAAATTAATGTGGAAAGCAACCTCTAAATTCCTCCCCTTATTAGGCAATATGGTAATGGGTTGTTTTCAAAAAGTTTATTAATCTTGAAGAGTACATCCCTTATCATGATTGATTCACACAAATGTTGAAAGCACACGTACTTTCATGTAGCATTACAAGCAAAAGAGTACTTAGAAAAACAAACATAGTAATTTGGTATTTAAAATACTTGAAATTCATTTATTAGGAGTTAAAAAGTAATTTAAAATATTCGTCAACTATAAAATGTTTAAAATGACAAGTTAAAGGAAAATTGTAGATTTAAAATAAAGCAAATAATAATAGAATTATGTCAATTAAACATAATTGAACATAATAAAAACATAATACAAACTTTAAATTGCACATTTTAGAAGAGATAAATAGTTAAACAACTACAATTGATAATAAGAATTTACTATGTCAACTTCTTTTCAAATCAAGCTATAAAAAATTAATCTTATAATAATAGGCTTTAGTCTTCCAAAAAATCATATTCATGTTTCCCTTCAAACTCAACTTTCATAATTCAATAATATAAATACCATTTATTTCAAAGAGTATATGATATTTGTGTGTGTTTGGGAAACCCGTTGGGAGAAAGGAGTTACAGATTCCGAGATGATTTTATCTATTTTGAGATGGATTTAAGGTTTTTGAGATGATTTTTACGGATTTCAAGATGGTTTTTATGGATTTCGAGATGATTTTTTATTTCGATTTGCGTGCCTGTTGGGAGAACGGGATTTTCAAACATGCACAAAATACCCACTCAGCTTTGTAATTTCACAAATAATATTACAATATCAATAGAAATATCCCAAAGTAACGTGGTAGGAAAATATTAAAATATCAGACTATAAACATGAGCCATACAGTTACAATATGCATAAAATCAACACATTGGCAGAGGATGAGGCTATATAATAGAAATAGCCATGAGCAAACCTCCAAGACCTTTCAAGTCATCTTAGCTCAAGTACTATCACCAAAAAATATTTTTATCAGAAATATATTTTTTATCTACTAGTTCCATTTTCAAAAATCCCCAAAACTTAGCTCTTTAAATCTTTGAAACCATAAAGTCATCAAATCATCATTGAAGTCCCAATTCCTTTCTGTCATAAAATATTTCTCACTTGTTGGAGTCATTAAAAATATCTTTATTTCCTCAACCTATCCAAAAGCGCCAAATTCCAACATTTAAAATTCCCCCGAAATGTCTAACATTAATATTCCATCATAAACTCTAAACCCACTCTATTCAAAAATTTAATATGAACTCTAATAGATTAAAATAAATCATAATACTCAAATTTAATTGGTACAAATATCATATATATATATATCCCAAATACTAAATTGTTTAAATAAAAATATTATTTAAAAAATCTTGAATCAACTAATAGATAAAACTAAACCGATTGAAACATACTACTACTTTGGCTCTACAATCATATAGTCTTTTATTTTTAAAAATCAAAACTTGATTAAAACTCTAAACTATATTTTTGCTCCATTACTCAAATAAATTACACCATTCATAGATTTAGAAGAGTAGAACAACCTTGATGAAGGAGATTTAATGATTTGATGGAGTTTTACATACAAAAATTAGCTTCAAAGTTGCTCAACAATGGTGTACAGCGACGCCGATGCGGGGAAGAAGAGAACAGAGAGAGAGAGAGAGAGAAATGAAATTGCTCTCAGCTACGTTTGGCCTTAATAAATCCTATGGCTAATGGGTGGGAAAGTGCTTAAATTGAAATTTTGGCCTTGTTTGGGGAGGCCGTTTGCCTCCCCAAAAGCCATTCCTGTGCTTACCGAGACAAAATTCCTCTCACATATTTACCTCGGAATCTATGTCCGTTCTCCTAACGGACTATCCAAACAAGCCCAAATATAATGGTCAAACGTTAGTAGTGGTTCCAAACCGCTACCCAAACCACTACAAAATGATAACTTTTGGGTTTTGTAGTTGTTCTAGAATTGTTGGAAATTTCAAAAATCAAATTTGCAAGACTGTGTAATTGAATTTAAAAGGTCCGCAACAAGTTGTGATTCTTAAACCGCTACTAAATGTTATAAATTATTAAGTAATGAACAACTTAATTTAGAAATTCTGTTTCAAATATAACTATTTAATATAAAATGTTCAAATCAATACAAATCTATTTATTAGGAAAAAAATAATGAACTTAATAAGGAAAAAAAATAATCATCTGGCTGCCAAGGTTGGGGGTCAAGCTGAGCTGGTGGGGAGTCTTCACTCCTAGTAGGCTATCATGGTTAAGGGTCATGCTGAGCCTTAACAGCGTGCTCACTCCTGGTAGGTTGTATAAGCTGGGGCTAAGGGTCAGTCAAAGCTAGTAGAGGCATGAAGAAGTTCGGTATAGGAGGGAGCTGTGGTAGAGAAGAGCCAAGATGAGCTATCTAAAGTACCATCTGTAATATGGAACTTGTAGTATGTCTCTACATCTCCATATGCTCCAGCATCTACTCTTGCGCTTGGGCTGCTATTGTCTGCACCTATGCCTGTACATATTCTTTGATCTTACCACACAGTAAGTCTCTGTCGACATCAGTATTGTTATGCCTCGCGGTCTAGATGTGGTAGCTTGGAACGTAGTAGTAGAAGGTGAAGTCCCAGTTTCATACCTACTTCCCTCAAAGATAATGATCCTCCCTGCCCTAAACCCAAAACATAGAAGTCATCTAAGGTATTGATCACGCCCTTCTTGGATCGCTCTGAGTGAGGCAGTGGGTCTATTGCTAATCCTTAGGACTCATTGAGCTCAACATTAGTTCGCTGAATACGGTCCTGGTAAAAAACATTTTTAAATAAATCTCATTAAAATGACTATTGGAAAATACAATGATATATTTAATAAAAATATTTAACTTACTATAATTTGTTTAGTCTCGTCGGATAGTAGAGTCCTATCATTATGCCTATTGGTAGCAACACACATATCCTTGTAAGTGGCCCTCCAACCCTCCCTTTGTGCAACCTCATCCTAAAAAATGGAACAAAAAATTTAGATATATAATAAGTTTTATGTTCATAACAAAAATTAAACAACTAATGCAAAATGTTTTAATCTGTACTATTTCAGCATAGGTGTAGGAGAACAGCTTTGATCTTGCAGTATGGTGCACTGTTTGATGGGCATGGCTTTGTACAGCTTACTGTGACACAACCCTTTATTCTAGTGACCTCATGTACCTGACAAATTTTGCCCAGTCTTTGGGCTGGATTGGGTTAGGCACGTCTGCTTCCCTCTCCTATATCGACCTCATCCTATCACCATTCTTTATATGGTATAGGCAATTTCACCTATTTTGCCGCCCCTTCTCCCATCTTGGAGAGAGAATAATCTTCATACGCAATTTGAATAGCAAATTTAAACTACAACAATTAATCAGTATTTCATATAAAAATAAGAAATTGATTTAAAGAGATATGTTAAAACCGTACCTTAATAGTGTTATCCCAAACCTAGTTCTTTGTGCTTTGCTAGACCTTCCTACACATCTCAGTGTTGATGTCAAACTACATGAAGTTACCCCCTGCTTGGCCAGGAAGTGGTTGTACAGCTGACCGCTTTTTCCAGCTGGTTATCGTGTAAGGTTATTATATTACACTACTGTCCTGTACCCAGAACTGAGCTAGGAAACATCTCTTAGTGCCAGCTTTCTCTTCAACACCCTCCCTATCAAATCTGCACATTCCATTCCAAAATTAATATTAAAAATAAATTAATGAACTAATTTCAATAAAAAATAATAATTGAAGTACTCACCCTGAACGTCCATGTCAAAACAGTAGACCGACTAGCACAAGGGGTGGGAATCCATGCTCCTTGGCAATGTCCTCATCCTCAAAATTTTCAGCCTCCTGAACTGAGATATTTATCCTCTTAACCTCAGAATCATCGACGCTGATATCAAAAGTTGATAAGCCTTGTCGTGGGGCTTCCAAATAAAAACTAAGCTAGAATGCAATATAATGGCACTAATCTAGGTCGATCTATACGTGGAGCCTATATTGAATTACCAAATAATATAGAATAATTAACAAATTAACCCAAAAGTATGTGAAATATGTATTATCTACCTGATTAGACTAAAGGACCACTGTTTATAATTTCTTTTTCCTATTTTTATAATGGAATGGATAATGGATGAAGGGAATATCATTTATGAATGACTTAGCCAATCTTCCTAATTCCAATTAATTAAGTTTAGCTACACCTTACTAGCCAAGGACTAGTGAAGAAAACTTCTCCTAATCAACACCACTAGTAAAATTTACCTAGCCACCTAGGTTTCTTTAGTTCACTAGAGATGTCTTAAGAGGCTAGCTCACATTGGATTCACAAAGGTCCTCTCACTTTCAACTAAATTGAGAGCTTCAAGAACATAAATCAACAACTACAGTGAAAAATAGGTCCACAAGGAAATTAACAATTCCTTAAGTGCAAATCCAATACAAGTATTAATATTCAGATTACATATACCTATAACAATCCTCAAATATATATATGAATCACAGTCATAGACACCTAGCAACTATAATCAAAATACATATAGAGTGGATACTAAAATTAGGAATAACCAAATTAACTTCCCTATTAGCTCATGAACTCTGAAAAGCTTTATCAAATCATCAAGGAGTGGAGTGATCAGGTGCTCATGGCAGGAGAACGACTATACCAAACCTCAGGTCCTTTAAGAGCCATGGGAATCGGATCTGGAAATATGATCAACGGAATGGAAGATGGAATGAGACGGTTGAAGAAATGAAAAAAATGAAGGAGATGGAGGCGCCGAATGGTTGGGTGTAGTGATGGAATGTGTAATGGAATGGAAAGAGAGCATGTAGAGTGAATGGAGGAAAGATAGGCCGCCTCCCATGAATGTCAGGTGAGAGTTATATATTGAAACCGGAGGTGATGGAATGCAGAAAGGAGGGGTGAGGTGGCTTGATTCTGTGGGTGAGAGAGAGAGAGAG
>JANTPZ010091930.1:0-20952 GCA_025593235.1 Vachellia pachyceras
TGCTTCTCTAACATTTGTGCTCACCGCTTCGGGTGTTAATACGATTCCTTCAATGGATGTGATTTATGCCCTTTTTGGCATTTTGGTATGATTGGTTATTTTTATTTGAAAGGGTCTTTTCCATTTATTTGTTTCTTTCTTGTCAAGAAAAATGCTTAGACGTGCTTATTCTTTCTCAAGGTTTTGCTCAATAGTGGGTGTTTCATGTTCTTGCTCCACATGCTGTACTCTGTATTCCTTGCTAGACTGGGGATGAAGTCTTCACTGAGGTTGCCGAGTTGGCTGGAGAGGGCTATATGACGCCATATCTTTGTTCCTAGGGTTGTTCCCAAAACTTGTAATTGGAAATTCTCTCTTTTATCTCTCAATTTTTCTGGGTTTTGAAAATTAAGCTGGGATAGTCTGGAATTGGCCGAGATTGTTATGTGATATGCTACGTTGTTACAGTGACGCAAATTTTACAGCAAACTATATAGCTATAAGATTAATGTCATACATAGAAAAGCAATGCTTATTATTCTTCCCCAACTGTCATGTGGTTAATGCAATTTTCAAATGTGCTATTTCATCTTAAATGCCTAGATTATCTAATGCCCTATTTGGTATGGTGGAATTGAGCACATGGAAATGGAAATTGAGCCAAATTTCACCATACAAGCATGTTTGGTAGCATGGAAATGGAGTCCAATTCCATTTCCATGTCCACCAAAAATGAGTTTTGCAATTCCATCACTCAACCTCAGTTTTGCAATTCCATGTCCATAGAAGCCATTTTTACCCTTCATATCCCGTTCGATTTTCATGCTTTGGCTTGGATTTCACTGTTTACAATCTTCATCATCGGAGCTGTAGCCGGCCAGCCATGCCTTCAGCGAGCGTCACACCCCATGCCGGCAACCTTCTTCCCTGTCTTCAACGATCTTCCCTCCACTTCCGACGAGATCCCTCGGTGGTTGCGTTGGTGAGAGGTTATGCAGACACGGAACGTTGGACCAGATAGGAGGATATGCGTTGTGCAGAGCCAGAATGACCAACTGATGAGTGTAATCGGAAGGATGACACTGCTGGGGCTAGTATGCGATGTGCATCCAATGGGAGCGAGGCGGAGCAAGAACCAGTCGGAACGAACTCATGAATAATGGCAATTGCAATAATGGAAGGCAATCATTGAATTTTCATATAGTCGAGCACAAGAAGAAAGCCACGGGTAGCATCGTCAACGGTGAAACAAAAAAGTGTTGGCTCGTCGTGGAAATCGCCCTCCATTCCTAGTTCTTGCTCGCAAAAATCGTCGTGATAGTGTTGGCTCGCTGCGGTCATTGAATAAGTTTTTTGTTTGTTCCAGAAATGGAAAAAATATGCAAGAGTATAAAAATTAAGATAAGGGAGGGAGGTCGGAAGATGAGCAGGAGTATAAAAATTAAGACAAGGGGAGGGAGGTTGGAAGTGGTGAGCATGGAGCTGGAGGGTTGCGACAAAGGAGAAGGGAGGGAGCAAATAATGATAAGGGCATTATGGTCATTTTACATAAAAATCAACATTCATTTCTAAAACATACCAAACTCATTTTTGAACTCCATATCCATATCCATTTCCATATCTATATCTATTTTTATTTCCATTTCCATCAAAATCACTTCCACCGTACCAAACGAGCCCTAAAGGAAGGATTAGATCTGGAATCTTGTTTGCATTGTTTTTAAAACAAAAAAGTTAAAGGGACAAGCATTTACAGCTAGAAATTACCGGCAGGATTGAATCTTGACTTTCCACTTAAAAGAAAGTTTTCATACCATATTACCATTAGGTTACAAGCCCTTTGATATTAGGGTTGACTTGTTAGTTGTTGATGATGGCCCCATATTTGACACTGTTCATAAAAACATTTATTTTGGATGTATCATGGATCATTGATACGATATGTTAGATAATCTTCCATCCTTAGAATTTGCTCTAGGCAGGAAAATCTCTTTATCTTTGACCCAGATGCTGTTGTTTTTGACATTCTAATTCTAATCTTCATGATGAGCAAATTAATCCTTTCATTCCGAATGAACATTCAACATGACTTACACTTGGAAACCTATTGGAAAGTTTCCTTCTTTTTGGTATTTTTAAAAATAAAGCTACACTACTCACATTACTTTGGCTAAAATCGCAGGTTTTAGAAACACACAAATAGTCTCTTTTACAGTTGCTGGAAATCTAAATTCCACACATAACAGTGCAACAGAAGTTCCACCTATTAACCTAATCGTTTAGTCTAGCATCTACAATACAATTATAGAAAGCAGTATACAGTTATACAAAACAAAACGCTGATAGATGAATTAGCCATTTGGCGGATGCATATAAAGGAGCCTTCTTTTATGTTCTTGTCAGTACAATGATCTGAAGTTTTCTTGATAAAAGAATATGTCAACGTACCCAGATTTCTGATCCGGCCACAATGGCTGAGGCATTTCCATGACCACGGCTCTCCTTGAGCTCATCTTCTCCATGTTATAAGAAATCACTTTGACACGCCTTGCTAAAAAGTATGGCAAAAGAAGGATCTCACCTGTTTTGGGAACACTACACAGGGGAAAATGAATTCGTTCCTTTGCTCCAATCCCACTAGGAAGTAGAATACTCTTCTCAATCCACTCTTGAGTCCCGTAATCCTTCAACATCGTCAAGTTTAAAACATTATCATGGTACCCAACTAAGGTCAAGCATCCATTCAGCTCAACAAGATCTGGAAATTTCAAATGTGGACGACCAAGGTCTCTGTATTTATACCAATGAGGGATTTTGATCGGCCTGAATTGCTCGCTTCTGAGATCGAATGCGAGTATATATGAAGAGTACTTCCAATGAATAGCACCGTTGACACAAACCCCTCTCTTATCCTCCATGAACCAGTTCCTTGGACTGATGTGTTTTGCTGCAGTAACAAGCCTCCATGAATTATTAGCATCACCGATGGTAAAAATCTTGAACTCGTGGGAATCATTATATTTCAACAACCGGAGAACCTTGAATTCATCTCGGACAGGGTCATGCCCAAAATGGGTGGAAGCACGAAATTCATTTCTTATGGAGGAATCATGAGGGAGAGTTATAATCTGCCGAGTGGTAGGATTGCATATATGAACGAACGCCTTGGAGTGAGACGAATTCTTGGGATGCAAGCAGAGCAGGCCATTCACGCATTGAACGTCGACCCTGGAGGACTTACGATTGGGAATGGTGGCGATGTGGGTGGCCCGTGGAGGAGAGAAGTCATCATCTTGCCCTAGTAAGAGAGGTGCTGAGAAAACTTGGGGTTCGGAGGTGGAGACAGCGGAGGCGGGACAGACAAAGAGGAGGTGGTCGGGGGGGGGGGAGAGGGATCGGCGAAGGAGGAGGAAGATGGGATCGCGAATGAAAGAGTCCCAATGCTTGCATACGCACCTGAATCGAAGTAGAGACTTGGTTGGAAGCCTGGGGAGAATGTAATGGAAGAAGACATCGTCTGGAAGAAGACTCATGGTGCTCGTCGATCACTCAATCACTGCTCCTCTGCGTCGGAATTGACTATCTCTCTCCCCCTCTCTTCAATGATCGAAATTATTGATGCACTGGGCTATTGCCACAGTACACTGCCTTAAGGTCGATTTAATCTGTACTCAGGTTTGAGTTTGGAAGCTTAATTCCCTGATTCTTTTAAATCAGATTTAGAAATCATGTTAACCAAGACTTCACTTCATGACAGTCACTTCATGTTAATATATTTGCAAAAAAAAAGTACAAAATGAAGTTTTCTCGACGAAAGAATATGTCAATGTACCTGCTTTTTGATATGACCAGAAGCACTTGCCCATTTCCATGGCCTCATCGCTCCTTAAGATATCTTCTCTGCGTCATGAATT
This sequence comes from Vachellia pachyceras, assembly GCA_025593235.1. NCBI lineage: Eukaryota > Viridiplantae > Streptophyta > Magnoliopsida > Fabales > Fabaceae > Vachellia > Vachellia pachyceras. Next base: position 3,894 of record JANTPZ010091930.1, read on the forward strand.
TTATTTTTTTTATACATAATTTTTAGGTCGGGGTTGAGTTCACCTACAAGCCAAAAGGCAGGGCAAAATCTCCTTTCCTCTTAGGTCATACCAATGTTGGGTAGGGCGAGCCGTCAATTACCCTCAGACGTTTACTTAAGCACCCTGGAGCTAGGATGCCTCCCCAAACACCGTGACCGGAGCCACAACAAAGTGACATTCCCCTCCTTTTGATGAGAGTCATCAATTTTATTTTGATTTGTTTAAATGTTTTGAATCCCTAGTGTCGAGTTAAAGCATGAAATTTAAGAAGAAATCAAATTATCCAGCTGAGTTTTTGGATTGCTTTGTGTGAAGAAAGCATGTTTGGAAGCCCATGAGTATATGAATTCTCAAAAAAAGAATTTACAGAATTAAAAAAGAATTTATAAATTTTAAAATATTTTTTATAAATTTTAAGATGATTTTTACAGATTTAAAAAAATTTTATTTTAATTTACATTGACGTTGAGAAAATATTTCCTAAATATGCAGAGTCTCGTAATGAAATGAATTCTTGGGATGCAAGCAAAGCGGGCCATTCACACATTGAGCGTCGACCTTGGAAGTATCAAAATTGCAAATGCTTGTTGACATGTCGCTGTCATCTTGGGTTGACGAAGAGAAGGTTGTCAACAAGGGATGAGGGATTTGATGACGTTCAATTAATAATTCGAGTGATTTACATTTAAGACAGTTAATAAGTATACATTTTTATTTCAATTAATAAATTAGAGTGATTTACATCATAAATCAATGAGAACATTATTAAACAGGGATTAAGTTAAAATTTACTAAATTTTAAAACAAAATTGATGAGATTTAAAGTTCTATTTAGGGGACACAGGTTAAAGCTTCTTAATTGACGGTGGTGTGTTTTCATTTAAAAAGGTGGCATTTTTACGGGTCATTATTGTTGGAATAAAAAGGCCATTTATTTGGGGGCAAAATATTTATTATATATCATCAGTTTGGGGTGACATTGTGCTTAATGCACCTCTAAAAATAGTTTAGGATACTGGTTGCACATTTACACAAATAAAGCCAAAACCATAGGAATATGTTTTTTTGCCAGTTAAAAAAATAAAAATAATACAATACAAGATGTTGATGCCAAGTTGTAGAATAAAAACCCAACCCAACAGTGCTCATAGCTAAAATTGTTACCAGATGCCTACATACTGTTTCAATAAATGATTCCATCATTTAGTCCAAAAATTATAAAGAAAAATTAGAATAAACGATTCAGTCATTCAAAACATCGACTCAACTCTAAGAACTGACAAGTAATTCATACTGCTGTCCAAAAAATAAGAAAAATCATATAATTATTATTTTTTCCATTTGCAAGAAAGGCAAAGCAAGTACTTCTATCTAGTGCTTGAGTTTGCCCAATATCTCATCAATGTATAATTACTATTACAGTGATCACCATAAACAATAATTGGTCAAAATTTTGAAGGAAAAATCTATAAAGTGAAGTGAGACTTTCCAGCTGAAGTAACTGAAATAGTAATTTAATGTAACACAAAAGGGCAATAAATAATATGTTCACCCAACAAGCAAAAGGAAAGAACAAAAAGGAAAAACTTCCGCAATTGAACAAGACAGATCAGTTCAGACAATACAAGGAAATGTCTTCAAGAATTGTGAATAAGAAAAGGGCATACCTAAAGGAAAACATTTGCTAAATCTAAGCTTCTTTTCTTGTTATCCTGGAATCAAGAAAAAGGTCAGATGGGTAAGTATCAAAAGCCTATTGTCCATAATGGCTAGAAAAATGAGCAACACTTGACCTCAAGGAGCCACTTAGTTTACTGTAACAAGATAAAAATAGTGATATCATTTATGTACAAAAGAGATGATCATGTAGAGAAATTGTCCAGGAAGAAACAGATGTCAAAATTTACAAATAGCGCATCAATCCAGTACTGATAATTTATTTACCTGAAACAATATATTCCCAAGGCAGACGTAATCTCATGAATGACAGATGTCGCAAAGTACAAGTAAAGAGTCACTGTAGAGAGAGAAACAGTCATCAAGCGAGCAGAGAGCAAAATCAATTAATTTCCTATGTAACCCACCACAAATATCAATCCAAACTAAGCCCTACAAAATTTATCTACTAATGGATTTTTTCCCCACAGTGAGAGGAGTAGCTTTACTTCCCAGGCAGACCGCACTTAAGAATTATACATTGGTTTTGACCCGAGAGTAGCAATTGGCAAATAATAACACAATAGAATATGTTTTTGTATGTTATAAGTCTGTGGTGTTGACTCTTCATTTCAAACTGTAGAGATATCTCTCATTTGTCATTCCGAGGTCTTTGGAAGGCAGAAGATGGAAAGGATTGTAGAGAATCTGCTATACTTTGCTGTCATTCGGTGGTATGGTGTCCTTACCTCAAACATAAAAAACAGGTGGCCTTCATCCTCTTTGCAGTGCCCAGTTATAAGCCATTTTAGAGAATTTATTTTACATTTATTTATTTATTTTCGCTGGATGGGCAGAGAGACTTGCGACTTTCACTTCAATGACATGCTTTCTTTATTCACTTCTAAGAAATTAGGCATATCTTATCATCTGGCCTATCCCTTTTTTTATTTTTTGCCAGAAAATCTTCTGGCCCCTTTCACTTTGTTTCTTTTCTCTGATTATGTCTACCCAAAAAAAATGTTAACTGTACCTGTGAATCCACAATAACCAAGAAGAACCAGTCTCTCATCCACCAAAGGAAGCCTGTCACATATTTTGATGAACTTGTGCAAGGGGATAAAACGACAACACAAAGATAACATAAAGCAAATATATCAGCTGAACACGCATTAAGACATACCCATCATTCAGCCTTGATGTCAGTGCATTAGCGATAGCGAATGGGAGATATAGGAGGGACTGTACAATGGAAACAACCCCATGAATTAATTATATCAGTGCAAACAAAGTTTTGACAGCTAGTCACATAGGAAGTCAGGTACTTCACTATGCGAGCTTTGCGCTAACTATTTTCGTTTTCAGTAAACCAACCAACGATGTGCAGGTTGGTGACTTCATTAAATTATATCTCGAACTGTTGCTAAATAGGCATTGGTCATATTACAAGACAACGTCCAAAATGGGAAAGTTAACAGCTATGAAAAAAATCTACAGCATTTAACATAAAGAAGCTCAATACCATGCACATTCCAGTTTTCAAGCCCTTGGGTTCGTCACACAAGTGGGACAAAATCATCCTTCCCTGAAAAATTAACCTTAAGTGAACATTGGAGTGAAGAATTAGATTGTCGGAGCTAAGAGATTGGAGACATAATCTGCCCAAGAATTACTAATCTACCACAACACTTGCAAGAATATGATTGATTGAGGTGGAAAGAAAGAGGTAAGAGATGAGAAGAGAGAGCGATTTTGCCATAGCAACAATAATCATAAGTCATGACAATAACATCAGTCCATAACTAGTTAGTAAGGCAAATAGCTTGGGAAATAGAAATCAGAAACTAAAGGCATCCAACAAAGGGTCCTTGATTTTTAAAATGTTATCAGGTTTGACATAAAAGACAGCAATGCAACATAAAATCAGGGCGAAATATTTAAGGAAGTAGAGTTTAATTGACACACACAGTTATCTTACCACCAGAAACCCAAAAGCAAGTCCCGTTCCTATAATAACTAAATGTGGGTAGTTTCCAAGGATGTCAGATGGTGATAAATATTGCCTGCCCACAAAATACAGCCAACTGTGTTTATATATATAACAGAACAGAACATAAACTTCTGAAGAAAACGGTAACAAAAAAAAAACAGAGAGAGAGTGCGGCTTGAGTTATACCACATTAAAACTCCTCCCAAGAGGACAGAGAATGGGTAAAGCTGCACAAAAAGAGAACATATCAACAAAGAAACTAAAATTTGGGGAATATCCATGACAAAAGGTTTTACCATTGCCAGTGCAAGTGGCATGCTTCCATTCCTCAACTTAACTACCTTGTAAACATTACAGACACTGCACAACACCAAAATATTGACATTTTAAGCATGCAACATAATTAGGGAGGGATAGTGTATACAGGAACACAAGAATCATTTTGAATTGTTTTGGTTTGGTAGAATCATTTTGAACATATAACAAGAAAATCCTTGTTTGTAATCGCAGATGAAGAGATTTTTCATGTTATCTATAAGAACGTGATAGAAGATCTAATGTCATCTACATTGTTCAATAACTTCAGTCAGTCTACTACCATCTCACAAAGCATATCGTACAGAATGGTCTGCCTAAACACTTTTGCCAAATTTACCATTAGACTAGAATGCATGCTTTCGTACAGAAAATTGAAATTGTAAACTAGTGCCATATTAAAGACAATATAAAAGTTTACTATTGTGGCTTGAAAATGATTAATTAGCTTCTCACATATTAATTCATTAATTTCAGTTTCCATCAGAATTCGAATATCTGGAGCATATAAATTTAGAGGAGATTTATTGTAAGGTCCCAAGAAATGAAGTTATTTATGAAAAGGTCTCAGGCAGCTGCTCCACTTGTCAATGGTGCTCCTCGACTTGTCATTGACAACCTCTTGTGATATTTTCATAAATGACTTCCTTCCTTGAAATCTTACAATATATCTCGAGCATATAAATTGAACTATTGGTGTACTTAATTACAAGAAATACAAAGGTATTTCAATTTGTTTAAAAAAAAAATATGACATGATATTCGATACTACTATCTGATACTTTTTTTTCAGTTAACTTCATAAAAAATGGGAAATATTATTCTTACTTCATGCATGCGTCAGTGAATTTCAGCATATAATATATTTCAGAATGCATGCTTTCGTACAGAAAATTGAAATTGTAAACTAGTGCCAATGCCAAAAAGCTTGAACATTAATATTATCATATATACGTACTTGAATGTGACTGTTGGTATAACACCAAAAGCTATCATAATAAACAATACAGCTCTGTATGTAGGAATTCCTGAAATCCAGAAGGATCAAACCCATAATTTTACTGAAAGAATTTACAGAATGACTAGGTTATCTATTATTAGATTCTTTGAAAGTAAAAAAGAAAGAAAATCAAAGTAACTTGATAGGCAATAGATTCAGAAATAACGGCCTACTAGCAATGCAATAATATGACCTTAATGATAGCAGCAGCAACTCTCACCAGTCTCAAAGTAAATGAAAGGTATATCTAAATATACCATGGTCCATGGTAAAATGAAGATGTGACACTAGAAGGTTGAAGAAGATCAAGAGCAGGGGGGATGGGTATTCAAGAAATTAATTTAAAAGTACATTGGAACAGACTGCAGGTAAATTGCCCGCTTAAAAAATACAAAATAGGATATTGGTATCTAGAGATGCAATATTCAAACCAACAGGATGCCCTGGTTCTTGTATAATTCTCTATATATAAGGTCATTATCATGCATATAATGCTAAATTCTAATGTAGTAATAATGACTTTTAAGTTCTCCTGTGAACATGCAAAATCAAATGGAGTTAGATGAAAATAATGGCATAATGCTGTGAATCAAATGTGTATAATGTTATAGATTCTAGTAAATTCACGCACAATCCCAGTTACAGAATCATCAGATCATCAGAGTACCTTGTTACTCATAAAGACTAACAGTCAAGGATACCTTACCTTCAAAGTTATGACATTCATTAAATCAGAATATAAACTAGTAAAAGTATCATATTTTTTTATAATCCCCCCAAAAACAATGCGTGTTTGGAAAAAGATTCCCATTCACGTTACATGCAAGCCAGACAAAACCCCCTCACATACTTACCTCGAAATTTGTAAAATCGTTCTCCCAATGGATTCCCAAACACCACACAAAGAAAGAAACCCCAACTCCCTATCCAAATGGTTTCAAGCCCAAAAGGCATTTATATGTGATGGCATGTTAGACATAAATAAAAATCATTCGTCAATCTTATCCTACCATTCTAAACTTTTGGGGTCAACTAGTCTTTGACAGATAATATAAAATGGTAAAAAAATGGATACAAAGTTGCCTCCATATCACATGAAAGAGGGTTTTGTGAAAGAAATTCCAAAAGATGCTACCAAGGAAAAGTGATTCTATATGAAACTTGGTACAGACAGAGAAGTAATTATATGCTTAAAAAAATAGAGCTCAAATCAAAACGTTTAGGTCTCAAAACTGACCAGTATGCCATCTAATGAAGGACAGTCTTACCGCCGATAATAGGCACCCAGTTTAGAAAGGGTATAGACTTTCCAAATTGCTGAACCCACCACTCAGCACCTGAAGATAGGAATAGTAAAACAATAGTTGATCAAGGGCGGCATAGAAATCAAATTGAATATTACAAACTGGCAAATTAAGAAATAGAACTGGAGAAACAGCATACCGACAGCAGCAGTAAAAAAGTGACAGACGTAAATAAGCATAAGACCCTCTGTAGGTCCATTGACAACTGGCAGTATAAGTGTATTTGTGAAATAGCTGCATTCAAAACATTCAAAAGAAAATCAATAATGCTAGTGTAAAAATATTTACGGAAAAAACAATTTGGGAAGAATGGATAAAAAAATCATATGCAATCATAGAGGAAAGTATGATTTTACAACAAAAGATATACTAAGGAAGCATCCATTTAGTAATAGCAGAATAAACAGTACTATTGGCATATGATATAACTTTTTTTTTTTCTCCAAAACCATTAGAAAAGGAACCTCCATTGAGTATTCCAACTTAGCCAGAAGCACCTTATTCTGGCAGAAGGGTCGTCAAAACAAAATTTAATATGTAAACCACAAGGCATTTCAGAAAAACTTTTAATGGAGTTTACTATAAAAATGTGTGTGAGAGAGAGAGAGAGAGAGAAATATGGAACATATTATCTGGAGTATAGCAGTAAACATAATAACTTACTGCTCCCATGTTGCACCATAAAATGGAACTGCAGATATTAGCCAGAACCAAAAAGTACTTCTTCCACACATGGCAGTGCTCCCAAAAGCCAATGATTCAAACTGATACAAATTTTAACAGATGATTGTCTTTATTCTCTTTTAAAGGTTAAAGAGTTCAAGATAACAACCAGAACTGCAGACATACTGTACAAGCAAGCGCATCACATCCTGCAACACGGTATAATATATATCCATCATTATCAAACTGCATAGATAGAGATAAACAATTGCAATACAAAAAAAAAAAAAAATATTGCGATGCAAATTCACCATGATCAAACAGCTCCCCTAATGGGCTGGAAGAGTTTGTCCTTCTAGCTTGTTTACCATCCACAGCATCGAATGTCTAGCATATATTTACAAAAAAAAAAAATCAAAAACATATTACAGTAGGGAAAAATAGGAAACTCAGTTATCATGTAATTTCAGTCACACATGAACTGCTAAAAGTAATGCATTACATTGATGTAGATGGAATAAATAAAACTAGCTCGATAATTATAATTACAAATTAAAAAATCACTAAAAATCCAGTTTTAAAATATAGATTTTTGTTCAGTAAATTCTTCTATAATAAAAAATAGGATGTCAAATGCAAAGATGTTTCAAAATCAAAATATTCTAATATATCCCCCCCCAACACACACACACACAGAGCCATCATCAATAATTAAAACCTTGGTTTCATTAAACTCAAATAAGAACATGAAAGCAGCACATCATGATATTCACAAAAGCAGATAGCAAACATCAGAAATGAGATCAAGGCAACGGATTAAGAAAAGTAACCAAATTTTATATGGCTAAAACCAACAAAGCAAAAAAAAGGGAGCATATGACACCGCTATATGAGCAAAATCATGACCTAAGCAGACCTGATATAAGAACAGTAGTAGCCCATGAGCAAAATGAACCCATCTTGGTGGAGGTGAGTCCAATTGAGGCGAGTACATCTGCATCAATAGTTAATAAGGACAGATTAGCATGGTTTGATAATTCACAGTTTCAACTTTCAACACAACCATTCACATGATTCAAGTTTCCTTCCATGGGCATATCAAAGGTAAAATTGAACTATTCTAACGATAAAAGGTTCTGTAAAGGCATCCAAATACATGAAATTAACCAGCAACCTTAACAAACTACGTGTAAATGATATTCACTCTCATAACAAATTTCATCATACCATTACACAAAAAGAGAGAAATGAAAGTGAAGCATGACAGAAGTGCAAAATTTATCATTACTATGAGTGCCAGCATTATGAAGTAGGATAACTGTTAGCTCAGGTCCCACTTACATAGCCAAGCAGTGCAGACACTAGTAAAAACATGAACCCAGTCAGAGTTATCTGCAACCCACAATATAAGAATTATCAGTCCCAAGGATAAGTTTACGAAGCCAAAAGAAACAGTTATGGACTAATGCTAAAATGAGAAGGCAAAAAGACATACCATGTTTGGACTGCAAATCCGAGAATAGCAATATGCCAACAGATTGGGGAAAATGCAAGAAAATGGTAGAAGTTAGCGCAATCCATAACTCAAACTAAACTGGCACCACTAGGTCTAATAAAAATATTTTCATCTTATGTTTGTGTTTGTCTGTGTTTATGTTTACATTCAAAAACCAGAATAGATTAAACATGTCTCTAGTTAAAATGGGAAAGTGGAATTTTTGGCAAGTTGCAAGCATTTTAGCCCCCCCCCCCAAAAAAAAACAAGAAGATCATAAGAATTGAAAGTTACTGGATGTCGTTATTTTTTTTTAAATCTCACAAATGTGGTACTACTATTGTCATTTGCATCCTAATGTTGTTTATCTTGAACAACTGGAGAATGATGATTTCAGCAAAAGGGTTCAATGACAGCCCTACCAATTATAAATATCTGTCAGTCCATTTCTAGCTGTAACTATAGCTGTTTGAAGTCCGAAAGAACTTTTAAGAGCAGAAACTAGACCAATACTAATTCCTAAATCTTACACACCCGGATACTAAGGAACAGTTTGGTACAAGAACGGATGAAAAATAATCCTAGTACTCCCAACTTCGAAAAGTTAAAAAGGAGGAGGAGGAGGAGGAGGAGGATAAAAACTGTTAGATAATTATTATAAAAATTTAATAGAATTAAAAATTTATAAAACCGATTATTGAATTAAATGTGGGTGAAGATACACCGACAACACTAATTTTCAGTATATTACAATAATGTTATATTATACAATCACAAGATAGTCAAATAAAAGTAAACAAATATTTATTGCCATAAACAAATAAAAGTACTTAAAAAAAACAATAAAACAACCAGCCCACTAATGATCATAATATGATATCGCGTACTGAAAGTAAACAAATATTTATTGCCATAAAACAGATAACTCAGCGCAGAAAGAACATTATTCCATAGATGGAAGTACTCACGGCATCCATAATGGAAAGAGATTAACAAAGCGACTCCAGAACGGCTGGAGAACATATTTAGCGAGATAGGAATGATCAACACCACTATATTTGTATCTATGCAGAGCTGCTACACCATGAGCCCCAATATAGCCCATTATCTCAGACAAATCCTGAACTTTGTTTCCTTTTTTTTTTTTTTTGAATGAACTTTGTTTCCTTCAAATACCAACTAAGCCTCTGCACGACCTGCAAAACTTTGAAAACGAATAACTATGCGAATATGCTTGACATCAGCAACAACAGACTGCTGAAAATTAAAGTGTCTATAAAAACAATAGCCTGCCACAACACATTGATTTATATATAAAAACAAAACAAAACAAAAGGCCAGTACTCTGATTTGTGATTAAGCGTGCACATTTCCCAGACTAAAGAAGATTGGACTCAACCAAATCAAACTATAAAAGGTCTAGAGCTAGAAAAGGCCAATATTTATGAAGAATAAGAAATGGGAAATATGCAGATCAAGGAAGCAAATAAGAATCTGCAAATCTAAACAGACTGAAAGAAGAAAAAGGAAAGAGAAAGTCTCAAACCCCTTGGGACCGTAGAGGCGGTGCGGGCTCAGGGAAAATGACAGAATCGGAACCCTGCAAAACTGGAGCTTCGTAGTAACAAAAAACGAGAGTGGGTGGTGAACAGACAAAAACAACACTTGATAGATGCTACGACGGCTTGGCCCTCGTCCTCCTCCTCTGAAGATGCAACGGCAACTAGGGAAATAATATATAATTAAAGCTCAATTACTACGTTACTACATTAATTAATTAGTACGTAATTAACAATTAATTACCATGAATGGTTTATTCATTACTACCTCCTTGTTATAGAGTTGATTTAAAATCATATTTCATTCTAAATATAAAATTTTATCTACTTTATTTTCTATATTTAACCATTTTTCTTAAATTACTTCTTTCAATACTCTATTGACTATAAAATTATACCTACTTTACATTTTACAAATTTGTCTATGTAAGGTTATTTTTGGAACATTGACTAGTTTAATTGATTTCTTTATGGCTCGTTTGGTATATTGTAATTGATTTTGGTGGAGATAGAGATGGAATGGAAATGAGAATGGAAATGAAGATGAAAATGGATATAAATATAGAAACAAATAAGGGGTCAAAAAATCAATTCCATAGGTTACATCATGAAATTCATTTCTACCTATTTTGAATTCCATTTCCATTTCCATTTCCATTTCCAATTCCACCCCAATTCCAATATACCAAACAAGGGAAATGAATTCCATTTCCATGTTCACCTCCCAATTCCATCATACCAAATATGTGAGAGGATTTATTTATGTAATGGTATTTATGGAATATCAAGTGAATTTACTAATGTAATAGAATTCCTTAATCCCAATGAATTAGTTCTTGTTTGGGAATTCTTTATTTCCAACTGTATATGTAAATTAAGATAAAAACTATTTTAAAATATATAAAAATCATTTCATGATCCGTAAAATAATTTTAAAATCAATAGAAGTAGTAAGTCCTTCAGATTTTCCGAATACACGCTAACTCAAACGTTAGCTTCTTAGGTGAGAGGACAGCTCAAATCAATATCTCATTCTCATGATCCAGACTAGCTTCCGACTGGACTTTGAAGATATAAGAGTTCTACACTTTAACACTTTACAGCAACAAAAGAAGCTTTTTAGAATTTTTTTTCTTTATGCAAAGATTCTCTTTGCAAAAAATTATTTAATTATATTAATTATTGGTAATAAAATCAGGAACCATAGAATTATTCCCTTAAAAATACTAAAATAGAATAAAGAACAATATATCAAGTGTAAACTTTTTTTAAAATTTCTCCATTGATACGTGGCACTACATGCAATCAACTAATTTAATTGTCCATACATTATTTTTCATTTAATTGTCTAGAAGTTTATATTTCTCTTTCTTCTTTTTTAAAAATAAATAAAGTTGATCCATATACTAAAAAAAAGATTGAATTTAATATAGAATTAACTAAATTATTGAGAAGAAATACCTTGACCATATAAAAAAAAGGTCCTTGACTATGGTCAAAAGTATTTTTGAAATTTGTTGTCGGTTTAAAGCAAAGGCCTCTTTCAAAATGTATATGTTGCTTTCAAATGTAAATTAGTACTTTTTACAAATTCAATTGCAATTAAAAAATGAATGAATATAATAAAGACCACCACAAATGAAGATATAGATGTATAGATTTTTATAAAAAAATAATAAATATCAGAAAATAATTCAAAGCATAAATTCATATGGAAATTCAGATATAATATTAATTACAAAAATATGTTCAAAACATAAATTCAAAATAGGAAAGTCAATAATTTTCGTTGAACATCTAGTCCATATCATGTTTAATTATTATCAACAATCAACGATGTCATTCATATTTCAAATAAATATAACGATATCACATTTCAAATTATTGTGGAAAAAATTAATATAGTATTATGGCAACATATAATAAATTGATAGTGTAGGTGTTTATTAGCACCTTATCAAGAGTTGGTTTTTTAGAATATTAAAAGGTTAAATAAATTACTTAATTACGATATATATTTAGAATTTTTTGTATGTATCATTAGATTATATATCAACTTATAAATTATAAAAATTGATTTGGAGAAAATGATAATTATATCATTGAATTCACTTCTTTAATCTATGTAAAAAAAAGTTAATTATATCTTATATTAAGGATTTGGTGTAGTTTTGTTTATTTAAGTTTCTTTTTTTTTCTTGGTTTCAAACACATTGTGGTGCTTGGGAATCTGTTGGGAGAAAAGAGTTTACAGATTCTGAGAATAATTTATGGAATTCGAGAATTTACGGATTTCGATATGATTTTTATGGATTTTGAGATAGTTTTTACGAATTTTAAAATGATTTTAACTTAATTTATATATACCGTTGGGAAGAAGTTCTTCGCAAACATGTACATTGTCCAAATTGTGGTCTGATCAGCCTTTTTTTTTTCTTAGCTTACACATATTATCTAATTACATGCAATTCAATCCAAGAGAAGCAGATCCTAAACATGGGCATTTCTTGTCATGGAAATTCAATCCTTTTATATATTATATGTAACTAAGCTCTTTCGCTATACACAATCTCTTTTTCTGTGATCAGCCGTTTTGAATTATGAATTAATTTTAAGAAATTCAACCCATTAGGGCAATTTGATTGGTCATTCCATCTTAACTAGTGATGACATTTTGTTCGACAAATCTTGAATATATAACCGCTTAAATTATTGAGAGATAATAAGGTTTCCATTATGGACCCTATATTCTTATGGATTAATTAATCCATTACTAGTGGTATTGGATATGAATAGAGGAATCCAACAAAATATCAATAAATTTGATAGTATAATAGAAATATCTTGGAGCATGAAAAGGATCCTCCCCCTATCCTCACTTAAAAAGCATTCCAATTAATTGATAATTACCAATTAAAATAGTTAAAAGTATTAAATTTGTCATCAAGTTGAAGTGAATTTCAATACTATCTTATTAATTATACAAAACACAACCGATGTATAAATTGTTTTGTTTTTTACAGAGTGGTTGGATAAAATTATGCCAATTCTGAGGCACTTGATTATCCGCATATTGAAGACACTCAATTATAAGTAATTTAGTTACTTCTTTTATATTTCTATCTTCATATTTGAGCATTGTTAGGTTCAATTGGAGGTAGGTATCCCAAAAGAGTTATATACATTGATTTGGACTCAAACTTGAGATCATGTGTTTAAGTGGCCAAAACCCCGTTAAGTAAATTATTTGTTTAAAAAGATTCTGATTTTTATTTGTAGTTTTAGTGAATTTATACTATTTTTGACTGAATTTATTACTTTAATTTGTCATCATATTAATGATTTCCTAATTTTATTTTTAATTACCAAATCAAACTATAATTAATTATTATTGATTATGTTTTAGTGTTTCATTGTGCTTGTTTGGCAACGCCCACCTTATACCCATAAGCACGTTTAACAGTATTTTTCCACAAAACGGGACAATCTCCTCCATATATTTGCCTCAGATTATGTGAATAAGCATATAAGTACTTCTCCACCGTTTTGCCAAACGGATCCAATATTATTTTGTTACTTTGTAGTTTTTGAAAGATTACGAGACTAAACATATATTCCAAATGTTGTATTTTTTTATTACTACAATCAAACAGTTATGCGAGACACGTTTATATCAAAACATTATCCTGTTTATTTAAATGTTATGATATTAACTTGTTCATAATCAAATATCAGTACTTTTTATTAAATTATATTATTTTGATACGATTGATTTGATCCAAATGTTGACCTTGATCTGACTCTTAACTTATTACCTTGATTAACTCAAAGGCATGTTTGGGTTTTAATAGCCTGATTAATAGCGTCAATTACAATTTCTATATAGTGAGTGTTTGGATGGGCGGTGTGCAAGCCCAAAAGTGGCTTTTGGCCCAAAAGCACGGATCGGTCCAGTGAGCATCGTTTGGATGGGCGACGACGCAAGTGGAAGCTAGCTGACAAGACTGGTTTCCAGTGGAGTTGGTTGGAGCATTAACGGCAAGTTGTGGAGTTCGTTGGAGCATTAATCTGACAGTTGAGCAATTAAATTCGAACACCTTCCATCTATGCCCATAAATCCGACCACCTCGTAGCTTTGCGCATTCGGCACTGCTTGCAGTCGCATTGAGCTGCTGTCGACTCAGGGTATGTCTTCTCTTCTTCTCCTGTATGGGTTTCAGATATGTATCGTTTGCATACCTCACTTTTCTCACCCTCTTCGCTGCTGCATTGTTCCCTTTCCTGTAGATCTGGTTCGTGCTGCCATCTCACTTCAGCTGATCGTCTCATTGTCATCTACGCACAGGTAAGAACTCTTGATTTCTCAGACATATTTTCAATTTGTGCAAGTTAGTTGACATATACTCATTTTTTTCCTTTCTATCGGCAAGCATTGCAGCATAATGCTTGGTTTTTTTTCAGCTCCTTCCTTCTCTGTCTTTGATCTGCCATGCTTGTTTGTTTTCAAGACGAAGCAGCTCTTCTGTTCATATAGAAAATTTATGTGTCTTGTTTTGGCATGCTCTTCTGTTCATTTGTTTGTTCATATACTGCAGAATAATGCTTTTGACATGCTTGTTCATTCTCTTAAAGCATGCTTTTTGTTGAATGTTTAGCTATTTTTCACATATTCTGTTCACATATTCTATTCACATATTCTGATGGGTGATTAAATTTTTTAGCTTAGAATCTTTGGATGTCGATTCCATTAAACCTCATGGGTTGCCTTTTAAAGAGTCAGATGAAACTTAGATGCTTAGAAGACATACAAATAACTTATGTTGCCCTGAAACAAAGTTATCTTATCTTTTGCTTTTAGTTGTCCTGAAACTTAGATATTTGGAAGACATACAAATAACTTATGCTTTCTGCCTTTCTGGTACTTGCTCTTCCAAAGTAAGTTTTATTGTTAAAAAGCCTTCATCTACCAAGGTGTGTTTTCATATAGATTCTTGGTTTTGTTATCCATCAGTCTTGCACTTTCCTTTTTAAAATTCAATCTAAGAATTTAAGCTTTGGTTCATGCTTAAAAGAGTCAAACGTAAGTTACCTTAACCTTTAAATTTCAAATCCAAAATTAAATAAAAAACATGTAAAGGCAACTTATGAGCAAGCTCAGCTTATTAAGGTCATTTTCTCATGCTCATCAGGGCAGGGTCCAAAAGCCTTTTTATACTAAAAACTCTTGAACTTCCAAAAGCTAGATCTCATGCATATTTAGCCCAAAAGTGAAAAGCCATTTCATATGGCTGAGAAGCAATGAAAATTGGTAAGAAACAATCAAACAACAAAGGAGAATGTGTGAACCTTACCAAAAAAAAACAAATACAAAAAAAAATAAAAGAACAGTAATTGGTAGAGACATTGCAAGATAGACCTCTAAGTAGCGTCATTTATATGGTGTAGGAATTCCAAGTCCAAAGATAAAAGAGCCAATGAAATGATTTAAGTAAGGTAGGAATTCCATATGGTGTAGATCATAGTGGGTGCAAGATATTACTCAAACAATCGAACTTCTAGGACTGAAGATGTTCTATCCAAACACATGCGAATGCCCAGAATAACTTCCATGCTGCGATTCTCTTCACCATAAAAAGGTTCAGCTCTTTTTTGCTATCAATATTGTATTTTTGAAGCGGCCATATTATATGTCTGCTCTTTCCGTTTTTCTTCTTAGGATTATGTGCCATGGTATATGTGAGTTGGGCTCTGTAATTTGCTTAGTTTTTAGTGTGTGAACTGCAAACATAGTGAGAACTTCAAGTTATTGCTCTTCATAAGCAAGACTAACTTCTTTAATGGATCCTGGTACCCCTTTTTTTATTGTTGCTGCGGTATTTTACCTTCAATTATGTTGGTGGATTACTTGACTTTACTGTTTACTTGACCATAAGCAATTCTGGAATACAACCTGTGTTGGTGGATTACTTGACTTTACTGTTTACCAAGTGAAACTTGTGCTGCCAAGTTATTTGGTGAATTTATTGCATATTTCTAGTGAATTCTCCACTGTAAGCTGGCAGGTTTTAGGTTTTAAGGCAATCGCTCTTCATAATGTAAATGGAAAAGTTCTGCTAAGTTAAATATGATTTTTTTACCATTCACAAAGTTTAAAACTCACATATACTTGGCCCAACTAATTAATGTAATATTGGAAGAAGAATTTGATTTTTTTTATGACATGCTTAACCGTGATTGGTTGGTTGATCTTCAACATATATCTTAACAAAGAAATGACCTTTGAAGCATGTATACCAGTCAAACATGCTTTAACGATACCCTTGGTTTTCAGTTGGTTCCTTTAGATGACTTTCGTTTGTTTATATCCACCACTAAGTTTGATGCTGGTGGAAAACAAAATTTTCAGAAAACAGTTTTCCTTCTCATTCTTTATATGGAACTGGGTGGTTTAGGTTGAGAAAAAGCTGATGCATTAATTATCTACCCAGCTTAATCATTACAGAAAACAGAAACTTGATTAATTAGAAGATACATCTTAATTAGTACAAGAAATATTGTGATGGCAGTGTGTAGGATTTGTTCTTATCTGATTACAGCTTAATCATTACAGCTTCTGATTGTTTCTACACTTCAGGATCATAAAGGCACCGTGTAGGATCTGTTCTTATCTGATTAATAATATCTTACATGATTAATATCTGATTAACTGACGTACGTAATTGGTTTAGAATGACAAATACTAATAAACGCAAAGAAAGAACGAAAGCATCATGGGATGAAAGATCAACAGATGTGTTCATAAAGGAATGCATTGAGCAGTGCAACAAAAGACAGCGTGTAGGATCATCATTCAACAAAGACGCGTGGAAGGCTATTATTAATGGATTCAATGAAAAAACAGGAAAAACCTACGATAAAAGACAAATTAAAAATAGGTATGATAGTCTGCGTAAAGAATGGAGGACATGGGAGAACTTATGCAGAGAGACCGGAGTTGGCTTTGACCCTGCCACTAATAGGATCGTGGCAGATGATAATTGGTGGGAAAGGAAGAGA
>JANTPZ010091932.1:0-28014 GCA_025593235.1 Vachellia pachyceras
ACTCCTCCTCCACCACAGCAATAGATCCTTGCCAAGATCCGGTCAACCCATACTTCATGCATCCTAGCGAGAATCCCTCACTGGTGCTTGTGACACCTCCATTGACTAGACAAAACTATCACCATTGGGCACGAGCGATGATGATAGCCTTGATGAGCAAAAACAAGCATCAGTTTGTTGATGGTTCTTTGAAGATCCCTGCCACTTCCGATCCTTTGTTTCCAGCTTGGCAAAGATGCAACACTATGGTCCTCACTTGGATCTTCTGATCGATTTCTCCCTCCATTGGTCAAAGTGTTATCTGGCTGAACTGAACGGTAGATGTTTGGAATGATTTGAAAGAGCGATTTAGTCAAGGTGACGCACTTCGTGTTGCAGAGTTACAAGATGAGTTGTTCCAAATACAGCAAGATGACCTCTCTGTATCAAAATATTTTACTAAAATCAAAATATTGTGGGATGAACTGCTAAATTTCCGTCCAATCACTGACTGCTCATCTAGAGAATATTTTCGTCAAGACTATGTTATACGTTTTTTGAAGGGGCTCAACGACAGATTTGCCAATGTTCGTTCTCAGATCCTATTAATGGAGCCTCTTCCTTCCATAAATAAGGCGTTTTCACTCGTCCTCCAGCAGGAACGTGATCTTACAGGAACCACAGACGCAAATGTGTACCTAACCCGCATAGACTCGACCTCAAGACTGGCACATCCGTCTAAAATTAATGGCTACACCAGCAACAAGATTTGTACCTTCTATGGGAAGCCAAGACACACAGTTGAGACCTGCTACAAGAAGCATGGATTTCCTCCTGGATATAGAAATCGTAACAAAGCCTCAGTGAACAATGTGGTTGCCTCTTCTCCTTGTGCTTCAGCTGATTTTTGTCCTCAACACCCCCTACTGCCAACCAATCTATCAGTCAAGGTCAATATGAACAACTACTTGCTCTATTACAATCTCAAACTGATGCCAATCATGCGCCAAAATTCCACAGTCCTATCCCAAAAGCTGATGATCACCCTTGTATTAATCAACTCTCTGCACGTACCTTATTTCCTAATCCTAAGTCACCAGGTTTGTGCGCCACATTAGCATCTGATTCCTCTAACTCCTGGATCATTGACAGTGGTGCCACCATTCATGTTTGTCATTCTTTGCTTATTTTCACATCATATGCACAAATTTCTCCTATTAGAGTTAATCTACCGAATAATACTTCTGTTGTCACTACCATTTCTGGTAATGTTAAACTCAATGAACATATCAGCATCTCCAAAGTCCTTTATATACCAGCCTTTCAATTCAATATTATTTCTGTATCACAACTGACCAAAGAAATCCCATGTTATTTTATCTTTTCTTCCTCACATTGCTTTGTGCAGGACATGAAGACATGGAGAACGATTGGTACAGCTGAAATTTCGCAAGGATTATTCAAAGTGCATAGTCACTTACCTATGAAAGCTGATGTTCACTCTATCTCAACCACAAATTCCACTCCTCAGGTTTCTCCCTTTGATTTGTGGCACTTTCGTCTTGGACACCTATCATCAAACGTTTTAAATGTTTTGAAACAAAATTTTCCTTTCATTTCCTGTAATTCTTCTGATGCATGTGATGTATGCCACTTTGCAAAACAGAAGAAACTTTCATTTCCTATTAGTAAATCCAAAACTACTTTCTGTCTTCAATTGTTGCATGTTGATATTTGGGGACCTTATTATTTCAGTTCCATACATGGTCATTGCTATTTTTTAACCATTGTGGATGATTTCACACGATACACCTAGGTCTGCCCTTTAAAAACAAAATCTGAGGCACGTACCTCTTTGCAAAATCTTATCATTTTTTCTAGAAACTCAGCTCAACCACACTGTTAGGAGTGTTAGAAGTGATAATGGCATTGAATTCCAAATGACCTCATTTTATTCCTCCAAAGGCATCCTTCACCAAACATCTTATGTGGAAACTCCAGAGCAAAACAGCATTGTAGGACGAAAACACCAACATATACTGCATGTAGCACGGTCATTAATGTTTCAGCCACATTTACCCTTATCTTACTGGAATTATGAAGTTTCTCATGCCATTTACATCATCAACAGACTTCCAACCCTTGTTTTAAATAACAGCACCCCATTTCAACTTCTACATAACAGCACACCTAATTACACACAACTTAAAGTATTTGGTTCTCTCTGTTTTGCATGCACATCATCTGCATATAGAACCAAGTTTGATTCTAGAGCCCACAAATGTGTTTTTCTTGGATATAAACATGGTACAAAAGGGTACATCCTTCTTGATATCAACACTCAGAAGATTTTCATTTCCAGACATGTGATATTTTATGAATCCATATTTCCTTTTTCCACTCATTTTCCTCCTACTCACATTATCCCCATCCCTAACTCCATTGACCACAGTGACTTTGACACCTCATTTCCTCTTGTCACCCCTGATCTCATTCTCACACTATTAATCCTACTACCTCTCCACATGCTCTCCATGATTCTTCTACATCTACTCCTTCTACACTTATTTCTCATGAGCTATCCAACTTTCATACTTCTCCCATAGCTCCTCAAATTAATCCATCTCTCCGTAGATCTGACAGACTACATCAAAGGCCTACATATCTAAGTGACTATCACTGTTATCAACTTACATCAGCTCAATCTGCACCCATGTCTACATCTTGCAAATACCCTTTTTCATCTGTCCTATCCTATGGTAAGCTCTCTCCTTCCTACAAATATTTTATTTGCTCCATTTCCATCCCTCTTGAACCTAAAAATTATCGAGAAGCCAGCAAATACCCTGAGTGGTAGCAAGCCATGAAAGTTGAACTTACAGCTTTAGAGCAAAACAATACCTGGACTCTAACCGATCTCCTTATGGGAAAATTTCCTATTGGCTGTAAATGGGTTTTTAGAACAAAATTTCATGCTGATGGTACCTTGGAAAGATACAAAGCTCGGTTGGTAGCCAAAGGATATACACAAACTGAAGGGGTGGATTATTTTGACACCTTCTCATCTGTTGCCAAAATGACTACTATGCGTATTTTACTTGCCCTAGCTGCTTCCTCTAATTGGCACCTTGAGCAATTAGATGTCAACAATGCATTCTTACATAGGGACCTCAATGAAGAAGTCTATATGTCACTCCCCCCAGGTTTTTCTACCACTAATCCCAAATTGGTTTGCAAGCTGCACAAATCTCTTTATGGCTTAAAGCAAGCTTCAAGACAGTGGTTTGCCAAACTTTCTTCTGCTTTGCTGTCTTCTGGATATCTCCAATCCAAATCTGATTATTCCTTATTCACAAAGCATCATGGTAACTCATTTACTACTCTTTTAGTCTATGTTGATGATATAATTCTTGCTGGCAATGATATGGGTGAAATCAGTCACATCAAATCCTTCCTTAACAATACTTTCAAAATCAAAGATCTTGGTCCTCTCAAATTTTTTCTTGGGCTTGAAGTTGCCAGATCCTCCACTGGTATTTCTCTCAATCAGCGCAAATTTGCCCTGGAAATTCTTCAGGATTCTGGCTACTTGGGTTGCAAGCCCCTCTCAACCCCCATGGCTCGCCATACTAGACTGTCCCAAGATGCTGGCACCATACTATCTGATGCTGCACCCTACAGAAGGTTAGTTGGCAGACTACTTTACCTTACAACCACAGGGCCAGACATTTCCTATGTAGTTCAACAGCTTTGTCAATTCTCTAATTCTCCTACCACTATGCATTATCAAGCTGCTCTAAGGGTCTTAAGGTACATCAAACGTTGCCCAGGTAAAGGAATTTTCTTTCTAGCTGACTCCTCTTTTCAATTAAGAGCTTTCAGTGACTCAGATTGGGGTGGTTGCCCTGACACGCGACGCTCTCTCTCTGGATATTGTATCTTCCTTGGTCATTCATTGGTTTTTTGGCTTTCCAATAAACAGACCACCGTTTCCCTGTCTTCATCAGAAGCTGAGTATCGTGCCATGCGTTGTGTAACCTGTGAAATTCAATGGCTTCATTACTTGCTTGCTGATTTCCATGTTCCTCAACTTTCTCCTAAATTGCTCTACTGTGATAACCAGTCTGCAATACATATTGCCTCCAATCCTTCCTTTCATGAACGGACCAAGCATCTGGAACTTGATTGCCATTTTGTAAGAGAAAAGGTGCAAGCTGGGCTCATCAAACTCTTTCCAGTACGAAGTTCCAATCAACTCGCTTATATTTTTACTAAACCCCTCAATCCTCAACCTTTCCATGATCTCTCATCTAGACTTGGACTAATCAACATCCACGCCCCAGCTTGTGGGGGGTAACAGAGTCAGATAATGGGATCACTTGAAACCACTTGTCCATTTGTCCAGCTGTCAATTCTCGGTTGTAACAATATTAGTTAGTTTAGTTATACAGCTGTAACCATCTCGTTGGAATGTAACAATATTAGTTAGTTATCTAAGTTAGCTTTCTGTTTGCTTTCTACTATTAGCTTTCCTGTATATATAAACATCACGCTGTACATTGTTTGACATTCATTGAATAAGAAATTCCTTTTTCATCTCTGCCTCTCTGCATTGCTTGAAAAGTCTTAATACCTGATGAAATCCAGAATAGCTGTAGCTCTTAGCATCTGTTTCTCTCACCCTTGTATACTATTCAAAGAGGAACATGAAATTAAATCTGCCATTCATTATTGGACTGCCTTTCAATCCCTCTTCACACTCTGTAAATGTAAATGAGTGGTCATTTTTCCATTCCTTTTTTCAACTACAGATTTTTGTGATTTGTAGGTTTGTGGGAGATACAGGAGATTTAGTGGATAACTTATCACAAATGTATAAATATCATTCTTTTATTAAATCCAACAAAATCAAAATCCTCACAGTTGTTTACTTGGTTTGGCTCCCCTATGAAATGAAAAAAAAGGAAAAAAAAAAAGCTCTCTTTCATGTTTAGTACTACTTAAGGGAAATTAAAAAAAAACCTTAAAAAATTGAAAGCCCAATTCAGTCCTCTAAATATCAGTCATGCCAATTCAATCCTTAGGCACCAAACTGAAATTTGCAAATCTTGTCAAATGACCTATTTTTGAAAAAAAAATGCCTCAGGGATTCTTATGTTGGAATTTCTCCATTGTGTAATGTGTAATGATAATTCAGAGAAAAGTGGTTTACGAACGTTGAGAAGATTCTTATGTTGTTAATTAGAGAATTAATTTTTTTGGACAAACTCATGATGGGTTTTTTTAAGCACATGTTTTTGTTATTAAAGGTAATCCTGAGACATTTTTTAATTACTCAATGTAAGAACTTCTCTCAATGACTAGCCCCTTCAACTAGATCGGTTGATGACTATCATATGTTTTTCAAATACAAAGGAAATTACCAATGTTTGTTGGTGCACGTAGCGAAATGGACTAATTCTTCACAATTGACAAATTAATGGTCAAATTCCCATTATGAGATACTTATATTTAATATATGATAGTAATTTGATTAATGTTATTTTCAGTAGAAGAATACATATACCTATAAAAAAATGCATTGAGCCATCCTTTTTAATGCCTAAAGGCCCAAAATGTTTCAAACTGTTCACTTTAACTAAAGTGTCCCATTAATCCCCTTCTGCTATAGAAGGGCCCTCCAAAGTCCAAAGTCATGCTTTCAAGTTTCAAGGGCTGGCAATGTATCAAAAATAGATTGCCATTCTGTGAAGGTCATAGTACATGCATGCATAGTTTGAGCCCATTGAATTTTTTCGTCCATGATTTTCTAATTTAATTTCTTGTATTCAAATATTTAGAAATGCTAACACAAAAAGTGTGGTTATATATATATATATATATAAGATTTAATAAATGTTTTGATGGGACATGAGTAATAAACTTAGTAATGCTATATTGATGAATAGGCAATCAGCATTTTTCCTTTATTTATTTACTAAAATTTACCTTTTTTAATATTTTATAATGCATATATGAGTTACTCATTGACCATGCCAATCAAAGCGCATTTTTTTTTTACTTTTGTTTTAATGTAAGTTAAACAAAACTGTTTTTCACTTTGATTCAATTTTTAAAGAACATAAAAAATGTTGAAAAAAATAATTTTTGCAGGGACAATTTAAAACAGTTTTGCTTAAAAGTTAAAAGAATGTTATTACTTCTTGTTATGTTGTTAAAAGTTTGATATTATTTAATCACATAGGAAATTATATCTTCGGATCTTTATGTCTCTCCATCTCACTATAATATAAATTTATATGAAAGAAAACTAATAATAAGAAGACACAATCATATGAAAGAAAAAAGTTGACTTGAAACCGACCACATCAGAGGAGTCAATAATTTGCATTTTAATAAAATGTTTGTTGGATTCTAATAGTACAGATACTTTTTAGTCCATCTGTTCCCAAATAATCATTATTTTATAGGTGTGTATCCTTGTTTTTAAGAAAATAATATTCGTTGGATTCTTACAATAACAACACTTTATTAAAAAAATTAAACCACAAAATATATTTTATATGTTAAGGATAGAATGAGTAATTGTTATTTCTGAACTTCAAGAACTTTTTTTTTTACATCCTATCTCTACTAAGAGTTCCTTTGGCATTTATTTTGGACTCTTAGGTTTATGGTAAAATTTAGGTTTTATGTAAGTATTTACAATTTTTAGAAAAGCTATTCTGTAAGCAAAATCTAGGTTTTGAAAAAGCTATTTTCTTATCAAATCACACTATCTCTTCTAATAACTTTTTTCTTTCTTTCTCTTTCCTACTTTTTGAATCCGTAAAAGATATTCTCACGATAACTTCTCAAACACAATTACATTTTTAAAACTTAGGTTTTGTTTTAGAATCCGTAGAAGCTATTCTCCCAACATCTATTCTTTAAAACTTAGGTTTTGCCTCGAACTTCGTAAAAACTATTTTCTATTGAACTTTCAAACAAGCTCTTAACTTTCAAACATTATGAGTAATCAACGATATTAAGTTTAATGGAAGTGGTTAATTCCTTATAATATGAGGAGTTAAGGTTTAAATTCTCATAGAAGATGTGTCTACATTTAGCAAATTATAGTGTATCAAATAAGATTATTTCCATAAGAATGATAGCCTTGTGCAACCAAAATAAAAAGAAAGGATACATGATGGGTGCATACTTATAGAAAAATGGCAATAATGGGTGAGAAAATGTACATAAATATTTCTTCAATAGGAGAGGAACATTGTATTATGATCAAGGAATTGTACATGTTACAGAGATTGATGCATTAAGTTTGATTAGATGGAAGGAGTATGAGGGAAGTGTGGATCACATGCAGAGGAATGAGAAGCACATGCATGAACACACAAAAAAGGAATAATGAAAATTTCCAGAGAAGTGATTAATAATAATTGAGATAATAAGTCAAAACATGTTTGGTTTGAACAACACAATGTCATGTGTTTCAAGGCTCCATTGTTGTTTTTCTCACTAACCAATATGAAGCAGCACAATCCTAACCTGTTCCTCATTTCAAGTGATCTCTGTGATTAATTTACTTTATAGGACCTTTTTTTTTATTTTTGTTATTCCTTATATGTTTAATATAAGGGCTATATATTATGCAAATTAAAAAACATTTAAGTTACTTACTTGTAACGAATATGTATTCATTTTCTTACAATATACTTCTAATTATGTACATGATAACTACTTTTTTTTATATAAATCGGTTAGCTATATCTGTGTGTATAATCAAGATGAATATTTGGAGAGGAAATTAACTTATAAATTTTAAAGATAAAATGCATTAAAATATCATATTTGGAATCAAATTTAACTATTATATTTAAGACATGTGATATGGGGTAAGATGCAACTAACCAAATCTTTAGAATAAACATTACAAGTGTAAAAAATTAAGATATGTCTAAATGTAATAATAGAATGAAATTACCCAAATGTCCCCGCCATAATTCCATTAATTAATTATTTCACTCCAGTGAACTCCTTGTTTTCTTGTGAATTAATTATTTCAATCCAGTGAACATTGTGTGTTTTTTTTTCCCTTGGCCATGGAGGAAGAACATCGTGTTGAAATTTGAATAAATTAGTCTGTGATTCATTAACAGAATTGACGAAATTACATGAATTAGGAGAAATCGAGTGAATCTTGATATTAATTAGTTTCCATATATTTCAAATTACATTCAAATAAGGTCCTTATTACGTTGAATCAAACACAGGTCTCATCGTTCAAATTCAAGTAATTAATTTGAAGGCTAAAATTAAAAACCCAAAACCCTTTATTCACCTAAAAAAATTAAAAAAACCAGAAAAAAAAGATTAATGCATGGATACATTAATCATTGGAAAATTAAATAAAGGATTAAGAGAAAATAATAATTGACAAAAATTATATTTAATTTAGTAAAATGTAAGATTTTGTATTATTTTTAAAAACATAGTGTGAGAGAGTATATAGAAGGGAAAATAGAAAGTATTGTTAGGGGCAATTTAGTATTTTTAATTTTATATTTTTATTTTTGGTACTTTTAAATAATTACAACTTTTATGGTTGTTTCAAATAAATATTATTTATTTCAAGCATTTTACTTAAATTTTCCTTTTAATCATAGAAGATTTATTTAACATTAATCCTGAATTTTCTGTATGTTCTACGAATAGAACAACTCAAAATCTTTTCTAATAATTATAATAAATTCATCGATAACGTGATAAATCATGACCCTATTTAACCTATAATAACTTAAAAAACTTTTCTTTCCCAAAATATTTGACTTCACAGTCAATAAAAGAAAAAACCAATTTCCTAATTTATCAATTCGGTCCTCATCCTGTTTGATTCCTAAGATTAGAGAGACACAAGGCTACACACACGCATATATATATATATATATATATATAGAGACCCTCCCACACCTACTCAGTGTCACCCGAAGTTCTTCATAATCATCAAGAAGCACTACAGATCGATCGAGAAGAGTACAAGACACAAAAAAAGAGGAGCATTATATTATAGTATCATGAAGAGCTTAGTTGCAGACAAAACTAGCCTTTATCATCATCACCATAATACTATCCCATTATCACTGGTTCCAAATCTTCCTCTCAACAAGAACACAACCAACAATATTAATGGCCTCTCCCCTCTCCCCGCCTCCTTCATCAACCTTGACCAGTAAGATATCAATTCACATCTCTCTCTACACACACACACACACACACACACACACACACACACTCTTATACGTCTCTCTCTCTCTCTTGTGTGCGTGTGTGTGTGTGTTGAGTTTAGGGTGTATCTGGTTTAATATATTGTGTGATGTGCAGGGGGGATCCAGTGCTGTTTAAGGAGTACTGGAGAAAGATGAGCGAGGAGTGTACGGTGGAGATAAAGGGATTTTTTTTGGGCGCAAGACTTCCTAAACTTTTCACCCTGAAGTCATTTTAAAGATATTAATCATCATGTCATTATCGCCTATACAATATTTTCAAATAGTGACTTCTTTACGGATTCTCCAGAAAAAAAAATCTTCTTTTTCTTGTTATGGTATTTTGTGTACGTGGTCTTCCCAGGTTTCTTGATCTAGTCTATTTATTTGTACGTAATATTCTTATCAAATTATCTGGATTATTAGATCTAGAGGATGGTCTAGATCTAAATATTTCTTATCATATATATATAATTCATCCTCCACGTGTCTTATTTTTTGCTTCCAATTATAACAAATCTCAAACAATATATCCATTATCTATAAAATGATCACTCCTTAAATTAGTCCCCACGACCCCATGTGACCATAAACCATAGTGCCCCATAGGCATGAACAAAACAAGAAGTAACCTTTTCTTCTTCAAATGGAAAGACGAGGCAAGGGTAAGGACAGAGATATATGCCACTCTCTCTCTCTCTCTAGCATTTTTTCTTGGCTTCCCTCTCCTCTATGAATAAATATTTTGCAAGTTGCATATAACCCTCAACTGCAATTGTCCATATGCAAAAATCTACACCGTTAGATTCATCTAACGGCCAAAGATACTAAACAGTAGGCGAAAAGAGGGGTAACAGTGAGTTATACTCTTATGTTGGTCTACGCACAGATCTTCCATTTGTCAAATATTATTTATTTATGATTGCACATATAAATAAAAAAATTATTTATTTATGTGTTACTACTAATAAATAATAATGCTGCCGAGAGAAAGAAAAATTTACAAATCGTGGGTGACAACCGCTGAGAGCCACTAATTTCCTTTAAAATCTAGTCAAATGCTTCTGTTTTATTAGCAGACAGAAAAAAGAAAAAAAAAATTTGACAAAGCACTTGTTTCTCGGAGACACTGCAAAATAGGAAACATGCAACCAACACATTCGCGTCGAGACACATGCACGAACTTTCAGATTCTACAAGCAAACATATGGTAACATGAAACTAGGTCTTCCATCAATCATATACATGTGTGTGTGTGTGTTTCTCTTGTTGGTCAACCTCAAAACTCGAATATTCTTTACTATATCTCTTGATTTTTAAAGTCAAGGATTTTGGGTCAAGAGCTAAAAAAAATACTAAAACAACAACCTTATAATTTGTTGACATGAATGTTCCTCACTTGTAATTTTAGGCTGTTAGTTTCTGTTCCTTTGGATGAAAAAAATGCTGCAACATGTGTGTGTGGTGTGTGTGTCTAGGAGTATCAAGAGCAAACAGATATTGTGCGTTCAGGGATACACAAATGGTTTGGTGATGCAATGGAGTATAATGAGAATGAATCATATATAGAGGTAGTGACTCACCGAATAACCCAGATGGTAGTATCAGAGGACCTGTGGTGAACAAGAAAAAGTGTGGAAGTGAAGGCAAGCTGATTCATGATCTCGCTTATTATCGGCCTCAATACACTCCCATCACTCACAAGGCCAATCATGAGATTATGCTGTTTACTTTCTCTAAGGGCTTGTTTGGGAAGTTGTTTGAAACCTAGGTTTCACAGATTCCGAGGTAAAATCTAGATTTTGAAAAGTGATTTATATTTGGGAAGTTATAACTTTTACGGATTCCGAGGTAAAAAAGTGGCTAGGAAAGAGGAAAGTAAGAAAGAAAAAGAAAGAAAAAGTAGGAAAGAGGAAAGAGGAAAAAGTATGAAAGAGAAAGTAGGAAAGAGAAAACTTAGGTTTCAAACTTAAGTTTTAAAACCTAGGTTTTATAATCTGAGCTGCCAAACGAGCCTCAAATGCACTGGCCATGCTGGTTCTCGTATAGGGCAAGTTATCACTTTCCTTTCTCATTGAGCCTTTTATTTTAATACAACCCTTTATATCTTAAGCTTACTCTCATTTTGGTTTTGGTTTCTAAAATTTGAAAGCAGTGTTTTGGTCTCTCAAGGGATTAAATTGTATAGATTTTTATTCGATATAGAGATCAATATTTTAAATAAAATAAAATTTGAGGAACCAAAACAAAAATAATGGCAAACTTGAGGATCAAAGATTATATTAACATGTAATTTTTCTCTGAACACATCTACCTGACTTATAAACCGATATTTAATCTAATGATATATATATAAATGTTTCACAGAGAGATCATGTGAGATATGCTATAATGAAATCATATATTTAGATTCATTAATCTTCCCAAATTAGTCAACTGGTTCTGAGGGGGATGACGGTAATGATGAGTGTTTTGGTTTTGTGAAGGTGGGCTATTGTGAAGGACAAAGAGATAGCGAAAAAGATGACCAAGTTTATACAGATGAGCTCCATTGGCTTGTCTAAAGAATCCCAAACTCGAGTTGCTAAGATAATGGAGGTTCTCTGTGATACCTACACCAATTTCAAACTTGATGGTTCTTCTAAAGAATCTGACTTGTTTTTTGAGCATGGCAGAATCCTCATGAAGCAAAGGTGGGAAAAGCTGAGGGAAGCCATAAAACAAAATGGTGACTTCAGTTTGCCAAAGTTTCCAAAGGCTTATTGTAACTTCACTAATGAATCATCTGAGACATATCCTGGTACCTACGTTTTGTTACTTAATCACACACACACACAAACACACTTTTTTTGTCTCATTTATATTTCTTTGTTGCAGCTTTTGCATGGCTGAAATGCAACAAGGATAGAGCCTGTGAGAGTTATATGGAGAAGAAAATGAAAATACTTGTGAGTGGTGGGACCCGATTTGGATCAGATCCAAGATATGCTAGAGTTAGCTTGCTGGGTGAAGAAGACGACTTTGAAGAATTCTTGAAGAGGCTATCTGAGGTTGGGCATTAAATGTTAGTTGGAGGGGTAAATCTAATAAGAGAGGCAGTTATTTATTTGATAAAAGTATCTTTTTTATTTGTAGTTATTTAATAGAAGTGTATTTAATTAAGGTTTTTGTTTGGTTTTGCAGAGGAACTATTTACAATAATATAGAATTTACTTTCCATTAGCTAAAAAATTATCCGTACTGAAAACCACATGACTAATCAAGGCAGTTAAACTCGAAGAGATTAAATCTAAAATACTTTGAAATAAATTAATGTTGTAATTAACTAATCATCTTTGAAGCAATTGCTATATGTCATTTAATTAAGGGTTAAGATGCAATTCTAATTATAAAGTTTTGCGGTAGAAGCGTTTGACATCATAAAGTTTGAGAAGATGCAAAAGTATACATAAAGTTACAAAAGTGGTGTAAAAAACAACATTAATTCAACCGTTACCTTTTTTTTCGTGGGCCGCGCAAAGTCAGCATTTTCCCTCTTTGGTCGTCTCTTTTTCATTTTTTGTCTCTTTCCCTTACTCTCCCTTTCTTTTTCTAACCGAAATCTGACAACATCTTCATCACCCTCTCCTTAAACCATTGTCTTTCCCTCTCGGTATTTTGGGGCCAACTTTGCACTGCTGGATTGACCAACATTTTACTCCGACCTATCATATTCCATATCTGTTTACGATTTCCAATATCTCATTAATCATTTTTCTCTGCGTTACTGTGACGCTTCTGAAGTATTATCAGATTTTGTTTATAATGCAATTCTCTTGTTATTGATCGCATTCCCTGGGGCAAATTTATAGGATTTTGCTTTGAAAGTGCTTTCCCCAATATCATAGCTTCCAACGCTATTGCCTACGATCATAAAAAATGAATCCACAAATGTGAAAGTGGTTTTGTGTGGATTCATTTCATCACATGCATTTTAATCTTATCTTGTTCAGAGAAAATTACGCAGAAAATTATGGAAGCCAAACTGAAATGCGCAACCTGCAGAAGGGGTATTTTGTTTCCAACAAGCACAACTATATATCGTTGCTATAAGTGCCAGACGATTATTTGTTCCCGTCCAAATGAGGAAGCAAAGATTAACTGCTCAGGTTGTGGAGGAGAGTTTATAGTTCCCATAAAGACTGCTGCATACTGATGCTCTATCTGCGCGCCAAGCTGTTGCTATAACTTCTGGACATGGGCAAGGGAGCTCTGGTAGTCCAATCCTGGCGAAAAGCTAAATCTTGGTTACATATTGTCCAAACGTAATCAGCCTGACAGGGTGATGTATTGAATTATTGTATAACAGTATTTTAATTTGAGAGTATAGAGTCGAAGCTCATTTTTCTTTTCATCTATTTTTGTGAACGGATAGAACCTCCCTTTTCCCATGTAACAGAATGTGAAGGATCACTGCAGCGTCATATCGCATCCCATTTCGCTCATCACTTGCTCCACCTTAGACAAAATATCTAATAACAACAAAACCGTGCATCAAAAACATTTCAAGAAAACAGCAGAACGCATAATGCTAACTAGAGATTTTTCGTCGACAAGTATGGCAACAAGCATGGTGAAGTTCAGGCCCTATATTTTGTATAAAGAGCATAGTGATCAATGCTGAAGAAGAAGATTGTGGGTAACATGAAAATACTCCTAAGCAAAAGGAAAATGATTAATAATTTTTTCTATTATAAGTAAACCACTGATGTGTTGGAAAAAGTGAAAGGATTAATAAAAGGAAATTACCAGACTTTACATAAGTAAGCGAGATAAGCAAAACGCAATACTATTATACCTTGGAAGGAAGAATCTTCCATGTACTTCTGCGAGAAAAGAAGAAAGAAGTAAATAATTAATGGAGTACTGTTCTCTATGGCCAGAACAAATATAAGCGGAGAATATGTATTTCCAAAGCATTCGCGTCCAAGAGAAAGCCTATGCTAACCAGCGCTTGATCAACACAACTACAAAAGTAACAGGAGTCGAAACTTTCAAGATAAAAATTCAAGACGTGTACCACAATTTGGGACTTGAGATCAAGCTCCTTGGAAACAGTTTGTTGAGCTGCAATAGATAATTTCAATCAAATAAAACTGATCGTGGTGAGAAATCATAGCCAACATTGATTTTACCGAAGAAATACCGCACCCTGGTTGATCTCTGTGCAATCCATTATTAATGAGCTGAAACTGGGAGGCAAGGCAGGGTATATGCCTTCAAAATTGTGACCTGCAGTGGTTTCCTTTTCTTGGGTACCTGAACGTCGCTTTTCTTCATTGTTGAGACTTGGGGGAATTTTTGGAATGTCAGTGCCTAAAGGTGTTATTTTGCTAAGTTCCTCAACAGCTCTACACATAAAGGAGGCATTAGCATATATCCTCAACAGATACTTTACATAGTTTGCGATTAACATACCTAACTTCTGGAAAAAAGAGGAAACGGGAATAAAAAAAAAAACAAGCAAATAACTAGGGATATTCATCAAACTTATATAGTCTTTCCATTTAAACCTACAACACGTTCAACTTCTTACCTGTGGGAGTCCTTGTTAGATGACATTAACTCTGATTGAGACGAAACTTCTGATCCAAAGTCAGTGTTTGGAGTTTCCGGTCCCTTCTTATCCTTCAGGATTCCCTATAATAAATAAGTAAACAAAATTCAGGAAAGGAAAAATGGCATTGCAAGCCATAACCTCGTTTCATGTATTGGTCAAGCTTATGTAAGTATATTATGATTGTCAGTAAGGGTTTCACCTCCAAACTATTTATAAACTCCCGTGCTTCATGGAACGATGGACAACGCACGCCAAACTGGATCTGGCAAAAAGTAAAAAATAAACTGTCTGAAGAGCCTATTATATTACTACGAAGTAAGTCGTGTCATAACTAAGACTTCAGTTGAGTTATCTGCATACCCAGATTTTTTGGTATTTCAGTGAAAGCAGTCTAGATACCCTTGCAACTTAGATAAATGCAACAATTATCAGCAAGTTGAAGCATGTTTGCATTTAGTATTTGTATATGCCTATCAGCTTGTGTGTAGGAAGTTAAAATTTAAATTTATTTATCATTTTTTAGTCAATGTCTACCCATTTTATTGAGAATGTAAACAATATTCATGTAACTTAGCATGACAAGAAAGACAACTCTTTCGTTCCCTCCATCTATGGTGTTTGAGGATGGGAAGGACCCTGCATAGGTTATTTAAAGTTGTGCTTTGTAAAGTGATCAAAGGGACTAAGCAAAGGATATTAGATAAGTAAAATGGTCAATCTTGCCTCGTCCGCTGAGTCTCTGTAGCTAAAAGGTACAGTTTTGATGCCCCTAGCAGGAAATTCAGATGCACATGATACCTACGGCCAGGAAAAGAGCAGCTTGGAAACGTCGTGCTCCTCCTGTCAAACATTAAATAATTCCTCAGTGAATGTGGTAATTAGGGGAAAAAATCAACAAGCAGTGGGTCACTAAAACTAACCCACATTATGTTCTAAATATAAGCAGCTCTATTTATATGCATTGCTTCGGAGTGCACAGTTAATAGCGTATTTATTATAAATATATTGTGCTTATATATAGCCTATGAAGAAATATCTCTTATCGAGCACATTTTGAGCGATAGTGGAAAGCTAAAACCAGATTTAGACATAAGCTTGACTACTTGAAACTAAAAAAGAAAAAAAAGAAATCCTTCACAGGAGTGATGTTCCCCAATTTCCTTGACCCAAAAAAAAAATCCTCCACAAGAAAAGATAAGTAGAGGACAAGTTAAAATTGAAGAAAAATTTCATATATTGGCAAAGAACATCTCAGTCTTATGAAGTATCGATACTTGAACAGGGAAAGCCTATTTTTTTTTTTGGCCAGAACCAAGAAAACATCATATTGCAATCAAAAGCGAATTACAAACACTAATAAGAAACCAGACCCAGCAACCAAACTAAAAGAAACACACAAGATACAGTCCAACATAAACAATAGGAGGAAACAAGCAAATAAAAGATTAACATTATAGTAGAAACAGACTCTAATGCCAACAATCAAGAAGGTCTTTGTCTGCGAGGGAGCTCGATGAACCCGGTTGAACAAGTAAGACCATACCACTGAAGCTTTGACGAACCACACAGTTGCCAAATATGCTTCCAAGGGAAACCATATAACATAATGGTTCCTTACCAAATTCCTTGAGTGAAGAAACTCAAGGAGAGCACCAACCAAAGAGAAAGGAAGAAAGGCACACTTATCCAGATAATAAAGAGTAGAATCACTACTCCAGCCCAAAGATGAACAATGCTTCCATACATACTGAACAGGCACATGATTTGTCAAAATAATGAACAGTACATACAATCCCATTCATCAGACATAAGCCAATGATTCCACTATTACCGTTATACAACCTTGCCTTTGGCTTCCGAAACACTAGCACATCAGCCTTCGACCAAAAAACATATCCCACAAACCAAATGAACCTCTTCTTAGCAAAAGATTCCACAGCCATGAATATTGAACTAGGAGCTGCCATTCCTTTTCTTTTCATCCTAGCATCTTTCCTCACCAATTCCAACATACCAATGAGACCGAGTGCAATATTTCTTAGTTTAAAACCTTCTCTTATCACCCTGTAATTACTCCAGATCTCATTGTAATGGAAGATAAAATCCTCACAGTTGGTTACTTGGTTTGGCTCCACTTTGAAATATAAAAAAAAAAACAGCTCTCTTTCACGTTTAGTACTAATTAAGGGAAATTAAAACAACATAAAAAAAATTGAAAGCCCAATCAGTCCTCTAAATATCAGTCATGCCAATTCAATCCTTAGCCACCAAACTGAAATTTGCAAATCTTGTCAAATGACCTATTTTTGAAACAAAAATGCCTTAGGGATTCTTATGTTGGAATTTCTCCATTGAGTATCGTGTAATGATGATTCAGAGAAAAGTGATTTACGAACGTTGAGAAGATTTTTATGTTGTTAATCAAAGCGCTTTTTTTTACTTATGTTTTAATGTAAGTTAAACAAAACTGTTTTTCACTTTGATCCCATTTTTAAAGAACATAAAAAATTTTGAAAAAAAATATTTTTTGCAGGGACATTTTTAAACCGTTTTGCTTAAAAGTTAAAAGAATGTTATTACTTCTTGTTATGTTGTTAAAAGTTTAATATTATTTAATCACATAGAAAATTATGTGCTTGTTTAAAAACACAGTTTCCCTAATGATACATGCAAGACGAGATAAAACCATCTTGAAATCTGTAAAAATCATCTTGAAATCCATAAAAACCATCTTGAAAGCCGTAAAACCATCTTGAAATCCGTAAAATACCTCGAAATCTGTAAACTCCTTTCTCCCAACAGAATTCTCAAACACACCCTATACCTTCGGATCTCTAAGTATCTTCATCTCACTATAATATAAATTTAGTAATTGTATTGCACATATAATTTATAAAGACCGATAAAAGGAGGGGACATGATGGATCACTAGCTCAAGATGAAAAAAAAAACTAATAATAAAAAGACACAATCATATGAAAGAAAAAAGTTGACTTGAAACCGACCACATCATAGGAGTCAATAATTTGCATTTTAATAAAATATTTGTTGGATTCTAATAGTACACATACTTTTTAGTCCATCTGTTCCCAAATAATCATTATTTTATAGGTTTATATCCATGTTTTTAAGAAAATAATATTGGTTGGATTCTTACAATAACAACCCTTTATTAAAAAAAATTAAACTACAAAGTATATTTTATATGTTAAGGGCTGAATGAGTAATTTTTATTTCTGAACTTCAAGCACATTTTTTTTACAATCATATCACTATTAAGAGCTTGTTTGGGATTTATTTTGGAAACCTTTGTTTTGTGGTAAAATTTAAATTTTCTTTAAATACTTACAATTTTCAAAAAAGCTATTTTGGAGACAAAATTTAGGTTTTGACAAAGTTATTTTTTTTATTAAATCACATTCTTTCTTTTAATAAATTTTCTCTTTCTTTCTTTTTCTTTTCCTACTTACTTTTTGTCACGGAATTCATAAAAATTATTCTCACAACAACTTCCCAAACAAAATCACATTTTTAAAATCTAGGTTTTGTCTTAGAATCCGTAAAAACTATTCTCCCAATATATTTTCCAAAATGTAGTTTTGCCTCGAACTTTGTAAAAGCTATTCTCCATTGGACTTCCAAACAGGCTCTTAATGAGATTCTTTTGTTGGGTCTTGTGGACCAATAAAATTAAACTCTTTACTTACCAGTAATATTGTGAATTGGAATACATTATGAGTAACTAATGATATTACGTTTAATGGAAGTGGTTGATTTCTCGTAGTATGAGGAATTAAGGTTTAAATTCTCATTAGAAGATGTATCTACATTCAATGAATTATAGTGTATCGAATAAGACTATTTCCATTAGAATGATAGTCGTGCACAACCAAAATAGAAAGAAAGGATACATGACGGGTGCATACTTATAGAAAAATGGCAATAATGGGTGAGAAAATGTACATAAATATTTCTTCAACTGGAGAGGAACATTGTATTATGATCAAGGAACTGTACATGTTACAGAGATTGATGCATTAAGTTTGATTAGATGGAAGGAGTATGAGGAAAGTGTGGATCACATGCAGAGGAATGAGAAGCACATGCATGAACACACAAAAAAGGGGAATAACGAAAATTTCCAGAGAAGTGATTAATAATAATTGAGATAATAAGTCAAAACATGTTTGGTTTGAACAACACAATGTCATGTGTTTCGTGGCTCCCTTGTTGATTTTCTCACTAACCAATGAAGCAGCACAATCCCAACCGGTTCCTCATTTCAAGTAATCTGTGATTAATTCACTTTATAGGACTTTTTTTATTTTTGTTATTCCTTATATGTTTAATATAAGGGCTATATATATTATGAAAATTAAAAAACAATTAAGTTACTTATTTGTAACAAATATGTATTCATTTTCTTACAATATACTTCTAATTATGTACATGATAACTACTTTTTTTTTTATATAAATCCGTTAGCTATATCTGTGTGTATAATCAACATGAGTATTTGGAGAGGAAATTAAATTTTAAAGATAAAATGCATTAAAATATTGCATTTGTAATCAAACTTAACTATTATATTTAAGACATGTGATATGGGGTAAGATGCAACTAACCAAATCTTTAGAATAAACATTACAAGAATAAAAAATTAAGATATGTCTAAATGTAATAATAGAATGAAATTACCCAAATGTCCCCACAATAATTCCATTAAATAATTATTTCAATCCAGTGAACTCTTTTTAACGGGAATGGAAATTTCTTTGAATTAATTAGGAAGAACCATTGTGTTGAATTTTGAATTAGTTAGTGATTCATTAACAGAATTGACGAAACTACATGCATTAGGAGAAATCGAGTGAATCTTGATATTAATTAGTTTCCATATATTTCAAAATAAATTCTAATAAGGTCCTTGTTACGTTGAATCAAACACAGGTCTCATTATTCAAATTCAAGTATTTAATTTGAAGGCTAAAATTAAAAACCCAAAACCCTTTATTCACCCAAAAAAATGAAAAAAAAAACCAGAAAAAAAGATTAATGCATGGATACATTAATCATGGGAAAATTAAAATAAATGAATAAGAGAAAATAATAATTCACAAAGATTATATTTAATTTAGTAAAATTTAAGATTTTGTATTATTTTCAAAAACATAATGTGAGAGAGTATATAGAAGAGAAAATAGAAATTATTGTTAGAGGCCATTTAGCATTTTTAATTTTATATTTTTATTTTGGTTCTTTTAAATAATTACAACTTTTATGGTTCTTTCTAATAAATATTATTTATTTCAAGCACTTTACTTTAATTTTCCCTTTAATCATAGAAGATTTATGATCCTGAATTTTCTGTGTATTCTACGCATAGAACAATTCAAAGTCTTTTCTAATAATAACAATAAATTCACCGGTGATAAATCGTGAATCTATTTGACCTATAATAACTTCAAAATTTTTCTTTCCCAAAATATTTGACATCACAGTCAATAAAAGAAAAAACCAGTTTCCTAATTTATCAATTCGGTCCCCATCCTGTTTGATTCCTAAGATTAGAGAGACACAAGGCTACACACACACGCATATATATAGACCCTCCCACACCTACTCAGTGTCACCCAATGTTCTTCATAATCATCAAGAAGCAGCACAGATCGATCGAGAAGAGTACAAGACACAAAAAAAGAGGAGTATTTATTTAAATCTGGTCAAATGCTTCTTTTTTATTAGCAAACAGAAAATTAAAAAATTGACAAAGCACTTGTTTCTCGGAGACAGCGCAACACATTCGCGTCAAAACACATGCACGAACTTTTAGATTCTACAAGCAAACATATGGTAAGATGAAACTAGGCCTTCCATTAATCATATACATCTGTGTGTGTTTCTCTTGTTGGTCAACCTCAAAACTTGAATATTCTTTACTGTTTCTCTTAATTTTTAAACTCAAGGACTTTGGGTCAAGAGGGAAAAAATACTGGCACAACGATCTTTTAATTTGGTGATATGAATGTTCCTCACTTGTAATTTTAGGCTGTTAGTTTCTATTCCTTTGAATGAAAAAAAATACTACAACATGTGTGTGTGGTGTGTGTGTCCAGGAGTATCAAGAGCAAACAGATATTGTGCGTTCAGGGATACACAAATGGTTTGGTGATGCAATGGAGTATAATGAGAATGAATTATATAGAGGTAGTGACGTCACCAAATAACCCAGATGGTTGTATCAGAGGGCATGTGGTGAACAAGAAAAAGTGTGGAAGTTAAGGCAAGCTGATTCATGATCTTGCTTATTATTGGCCTCAATACACTCCCATCACTCACAAGGCCAATCATGAGATTATGCTCTTCACTTTCTCCAAATGCACTGGCCATGCTGGTTCTCGTATAGGGCAAGTTATCACTTTCATTTTTCATTGACCCTTTTGTTTTAATACTA
Organism: Vachellia pachyceras; assembly: GCA_025593235.1. Classification (NCBI taxonomy): domain Eukaryota; kingdom Viridiplantae; phylum Streptophyta; class Magnoliopsida; order Fabales; family Fabaceae; genus Vachellia; species Vachellia pachyceras. The sequence goes on from JANTPZ010091932.1 coordinate 21,293, forward strand.
CCATTTATATAAACCTTAATTTTACTCTCATTTTGGTTTTGTTTTCTAAAATTTGAAATGAGTGGTTTTGGTCCCTCAAGGGGTTAAATTGTCTAGATTTTTATTAGATATAGATATCAATATTTTAAATAAAATAAAATTTGAGGAACAAAAAAAAAATAATGGCAAACTTGAAGATCAAAGATTATATTAACCCTGTAATTTTTCTCCAATCACATTTACCTGACTTATAAACTGATATTTAATCTAATGATATATATAAATGTTTCATAGAGAGATCATGTGAGATATGCTATAATGAAATAATATATTTAGATTCATTAGTCTTCCCAAATTAGTCAACTGGTTCTGAGGGGGATGATGGTAATGATGAGTGTTTTGGTTTTGTGAAGGTGGACTATTGTGAAGGACAAAGAGATAGCGAAGAAGATGACCAAGTTTATACAGATGAGCTCCATTGGCGTGTCTAAAGAATCCCAAACACGAGTTGCTAAGATAATGGAGGTTCTCTGCGATACCTACAGCAATTTCAAACTTGATGGTTCTCCTAAAGAATCTGACTTGTTTTTTGAGCATGGCAGAATCCTCATGAAGCAAAGGTGGGAAAAGCTGAGGGAAGCCATAAAACAAAATGGGACTTCAGTTTGCCAAAGTTTCCAAAGGCTTATTGTAACTTCATTAATGAATCATCAGAGACATATCCTGGTACCTACGTTTTGTTACTTAATCATACACACATCCACACTTTTTTTGTCTCATTTATATTTCTTTGTTGCAGCTTTTGCATGCATGGCTGAAGTGCAACAAGGATAGAGGCTGTGAGAGTTATCTGGAGAAGAAAATGAAAATACTTGTGAGAGGAGGGACCCGATTTGGATCCGATCCAAGATATGCTAGAGTTAGCTTGCTGGGTGAAGATGACGACTTTGAAGAATTCTTGAAGAGGCTATCTGAGATTGGGCATTAAATGTTAGTTGGAGGGGTAAATCGAATAAGAGAGGCAGTTATTTATTGGGAGATTTATTGTTGAGTCCCAAATAAAGGACTTATTTATCAAATGGTCTCAAATTTTAAAATATTTAAAAATGGTCTCATTGTCAATACAGCGCATGGTGTTGTCACTTGTGCATTGATAACACCTCGTGTTGTTAATGGGACCATTTTTTAAATATTTTAAATTTGGGACCATTTGCTAAATATCTTTACTAAGTGGGACCACATAGTAAATCTCCCTTATTTATTTGATACAAGTATCTTTTTTTATTTGCATTTATTTAATAGAAGTGTATTTAATAAGGTTTTTGTTTGGTTTTGCAGAGGAACTATTTACAATAATATAGAATTTACTTTCCATTAGCTAAAAGCATTATCCGTACTGCGCTATAGTGTGAAAACTAAAAACCACGTGACTAATCAAAGTAGTTAAACTCTACGTTATTAAATCTGACATACTTTGAAATAAATTAATGCTGTAATTAACTAATCTTCTTTGAAGCAATTGCTATATGTCATTTAATTAAGGGTTAAGGTGCAATTCTAATAATGAAGTTTTGCGTTAGAAGCGTCTGACACCATAAAATTTGAGAAGATGCGAAAGTATACATAACGCTACAAAAGTGATGCAAAAAATATTAATTCAATCGTTACTTTTTATTTGTGGGCCGGGCAAAGTCAGCATTTTCCCTCTTTCGTGGTCTCTTTTTCATTTCTTTCTCTTTCCCTTACTCTCTCCTTCTTTTTCTAACCGAAATTTGACAACATCTTCATCACCCTCTCAATAAACCATTGTCTTTCCATATCTGATAATACTTTGCACTGCTGGATTGACCAACATTTTACTCCGACCTATCATATTCCATATCTGTTTACGATTTCCAATATCACATTAATCATTTTTCTCTGTGTTACTGTGACGCTTCTGAAGTATTATCAGATTTTGTTTATAATGCAATTCTCTTATTATTGATCGCATTCCCTGGGGCAAATTTATAGGATTTTGTTTTGAAAGTGCTTCCCCCAAGATCATAGCTTCCAATGCTATTGCCTACAATCATAAAAAATGGATCCACAAATGTGAAAGTGGTTTTGTGTGGATTCATTTCATCACATGCATTTTAATCTTCTCTTGCTTAGAGAAAATTACGCAGAAAATTATGGAAGCCAAACTGAAATGCGCAACTTGCAGAAAGGGTATTTTATTTCCAACAACCACAACTATATATCGTTGCTAAAAGTGCCAGACGATTATTTGTTCCCGTCCAAATAATAACTGCTCAGGTTGTGGAGGAGAGTTTATAGTTCCCATAAAGACTGCTGCATATTGATGCTCTATCTGCGCGCCAAGCTGTTGCTATAACTTCTAGACATGGGCAAGGGAGCTCTGGTAGTCCAATCCTGGTGAAAAGCTAAAACTTGGTTACATATTGTCCAAACGTAATCAGCCTGACAGGGTGATGTATTGAATTATTTGTATAACAGTATTTTAATTTGAGAGTATTGAGATTATTGAATTAATAAGAGGATTTTAATCGGATAGAGAAATTCCATTAGTGTTTACCAACCCAATTTCTTTCAACACTCCACTGAATTTAGTTTTAATTAATGAACTTTCCAAATGGAAGTATTTAAGCAAATTAATTCATAGACATGTCCAAATTCATTTGGAAGCCCTTCTAGATCGACTTGGATTATATACTACATATGTGTGGGTATGTATATATAATTCTTCAAGTTTGTAAGCTCTAGTGCTACATGATTTTTATACCAAAGATTTTGCTGTAGCTGAGCATGTAAGCTCTAGCTCAGCTGAGCATGTACATAGAACCCACCATTCGAGAACCTGGTGGTAATTGGCGTCCTTTGATGAAATCAGAATAGTTGACACTGATAGTACTTGAGGCGCCAGAAAAAGGAACACTGCTTGCTCCAGACTCTGCACTTGTTTCTTTAAGAACTTGACATAATGTATCGCCTCTTCCAACATAGAAGCCGTCTCCATTTTCGTTCCGCCAGGAACCATCTCTGCAGAATTCTGATTCTCTCGCTTTTCCTCTCCCTTCTGTGCCTTGCCGCCACGCTCTGAGGGTCCTTACAAATTTTGATAGTTCAAATTTTAAGATTAATAAAGATTAATCTTGAATATCTTTTCAGATCTGAATTCGAATTTTAAAGATTAATCTCATATTAATTTCATATTCTAAAGGCTCTCCATGAGTTCTATAAATATTAGGACTCATAAGCAAGAGAATCATCATAAATTCAAATTTGATTGTGAGCCACAGAAACCCTAGAGAAAGTGAGACATAAGAGGCGCTAACACACTGCGATTGTTGGAAACTGTTCGTGTGGATACCAGTAGAGGGAGGTGATCAAAGAAACGTCGGCTCCTCGTGATCGGAATCAAGAACGCAAAAGGTCATGGAACCTGAAGAGATCCAAATGCAAGAAACGCTTCGGATTCCAAACGCAAAAGGTACGGATCTATCTTCTCGATCTAAACCCCTTTCACATATCCGTATTTAGGATTAGAAAATTTTAAATTCCTCTGCATATACGTTATAATCCTAACAATAATTTGATTTTACCCGGCGTAAAAAACGGGGGAATCTGAATCCATTGGTGAAGGTTATCTTGTAATCTTTCCACCCTGCAACCAACGTACATATCCTTTCAACAATTACACTACAAGCTTGCACTTAGTGTGTTACCTTCAAACACTTCTACTTATTCGGTCAGTCATGCTCAATAGCCAACACACGTGAGTTAAGTTTTAAATTTTTAGAGGGAGAGTTAGTTTTGGCTCCTTCTTTTTCTTTTTGCCAAAAAGTTTGTTTGTTTTTGAAATTTTGGCCCCTTTTTTCAAAAAGTAGTTAAAAGCTCATGTTAAATAAGCGCCATCTCTATTCATTTCGCATGCATCTTTGCAAATCACCAAGCTTCCCAACACACATAGCGACAGCATCGCCATTTGTTAAGCTCAGATATTAGATATCAGTAATATTTATGACCTGCATGTTTAAGGGAAGACTTAAATATCGTTGATTCTTATAGATTACCTTATGCTTTAAAGTATCGTAAATGAAACCAAAATTAAAGTAAACGGTAAAGATAAAATATCTTACAGGAGAACAAGCTCAACACATTATTCACACATCCTATGGTTTATCATTTATATTTGTCTTAAAATGTTTAACTTTTGTCCAACAGGAAATTCTTGGAAGGATTGGAGAAATGTGGGAAGGGAAGTTGGATGGCTATATCCAAAAGATTTGTGGTGACAAGAACACCTACTCAAATAGCGAGTCACGCTCAGAAATATTTCAAACACCTGGAAGATGCAAAAGCTGAAAATGTGTATAAGAAAAAGAGGAAGAGAATAAGTATTTATGATAAATAGTCATTGTTTCATTCATAAATTTGTTATTCAATTGATACATAGTGTTCAATATTATTTCATTTTGAGTCAATTTTATAAATTGGAAAACATGATATCGAATAGCGGTTTTTGTTTTTTTTATTTTGACCCATTTACACATTAGCCCCATATAAATGTGTGTAATTGTGTTGTCATAATATCACCGTAATATTTTATTATTATTTATTATATTTTTAAATTTTAGTTAATGTTAGTTTTTATATTTCAAATTTTATTTTTATATTTATATTTATTTTTAGTTATTTAATTATTATTATTTTTTATCATTTGATGATAAAATATTGAGTTGACCTACATACCTATTTCTAATTTATAATACCTTTTTAAAATTGAAAACAAAAAAGTAAAAATAAAAACTAGTTTCAGTTTTTAAAAATTTTGAAACTTAAAAATTATTTTAAACGGGACCTTAATTAGTTTCTCTTTAATTTTCATTCAAGACCTTAATTCTTTACTTTCGTAGCTACATGAATAATTTACAATCCCTCGTTACCTTCACCTATTCCCAATAAAAGGCAATACATCCATTACCAACCCCAAATACAAAGCAATGTTCTCCCAACCTACTAGTAAAAATTTGAAAAATACATACTAATTTTTCTGCGGATTCAATCCATGAAAAAAATATTTGCAGAAAAAAATCCATGCTTTTTTTTTTCTGTACTAGGACCAGAAAATTTTTATCCCCGTTCTCCCTCCACCGTGCCTTCTTTCTTTTCTTAAATTACCAATTTTCAAACCACGCTCAGACTCCACCTCCTTCTCAGAACGAGATCGAGATTCTCTCTCGGAGAAGACGATAAGCTTGCCTTTGTCGAGGGTAGCTCTGTAGACACTGCCATGGCTGCCTTTGCCCAAGAAGCTGTCTGCGGAGAACTTCTGGAAGAGAGCCAAGAGCTTCGCTGAAGAAGCTGATCCCAAACCCTCGCCGACTCTTCCAAGTTCGCCCATTTGGTCTCCAAAACGGCCAAGAAGTCCAAAGAATTAGCCGCTGAAGCTTCCAAAATAGCCGATCAGATCAAAAACGTCTCCTCTGTGAGTCAAAAACCGCCAAGAGTTCCGACCTTGCCCAGCGATACCTTCTGTTTGGATCAGTGTCGCCACCCGCATCGGTATTCGGAAAACCTCTACTCTGTGAGAGTCAAAACCCATTTTGCTCAAGGAGGACGTCCCAGGTCAGTTCGAATTGAAAAGTTAGACTGCAAAAGTTTGTTGTGAGTTAAAGTTTGATTTGTTAGTACTATTCATTTCACAGGTAAAGGAAGAAGTTAGAGGCGCCTTGGATTTCATCAATTATGCCTACAACGTCTTTGGTTTCACCTATGATCTCAAGCTTTCCACGGTATGCTGTTACTATTTACTGTCCATGATTTTCCTATCTGCCTATTTTAATGTTTTGGTAGCAGTGCTTAGCTGAAACTTCGGTTCTTAATAGTCTTTTCTTATGATTTTCGAAATTTCAATCTAGCATTTTCTTGTGGTTCTGATCTACATTCATTGCTCTCTTTGGCTTGATTTAACAAGTATTAACTGTCCTTTGCATGTTGAATATCTGAGTAGAGGCCAGAGAAATACCTTGGAGATTTAGCAACGTAGGAGAAGGCTGAAATTGCGCTTAAAGAAGCTTTAGATGAGTTTGGGAAGCCTTGGCAGGTAATTCTATACTCCTTTTTGTACTCTTTTTTATAACTCTTCCAACATGTTTTTTTTTTTTTTGGGTGGATTCTAAAGAGTCATGTAATATTCATTTAGTCATACTCATATATATTCATTTAGTTTTTGCATGATGTATCTGTTACTTATTTCAACTATTTTGTTAATGGGATCAGGAATGGTGAGTGGGGGGGACCATGTGACCTTGCAGGCTGCCGCAGATTTTGTAAGCTTCAGCACCCGAACTATATATCACTTACGTGACATGATCTGAAGCACTATTGCAATAAGACCATGATGCCAGAAACTATTGCAGTTCTGGTGGCACTATGTGACATGAGCAAATTGGGTTTTATGGGAGTAAAAGTGGGTAGGAAACACTTGGATTGTGAATAGATACTTTGTACCCAAATTGTTATTTTACAGTGAGATCCTACTGCTTGCTAGTTACATGCTTGAGTTTGGTGTGAATAGATCTCATTCAATGTTTGTGTGAATAGGCTTGATGTTGTTTAGCATGTTCTAGACTAATCTTGTTCACTTGGTAGTTACTGAATGCCTTTAGATGCATATTTTTCTAAGTTCTTCTATTATGTATTGCAGTATGGAGTTAAAATATTTGTCATCACAAATT
>JANTPZ010091934.1:0-13729 GCA_025593235.1 Vachellia pachyceras
CTGATATTTTGGTCAACTGGTTGACTTTTTGACTTTGACTTTGACTTTTCTTTTATCAAATGACCAAAATACCCTTTAACTTTCTCATAATTACCATTTTGCCCTTACTTTCTCTACTTTTCCAAAAATTACTATTTTGCCCTTACTTTTGATACTAAAAGACCTTTATGTCTTTGGTCTTTTATTAAATGACGTATGGGTCCCTTTCCTGAAGGTTTTCCCATCCTCATATCACTCTGGGCAATTTTCCCTTAATTCTGGAATTCCTACGGAACTCCGTGTACTAAGCCAGGTCTATCTTTATTACTTTCGGCCTATAGTCCTTCTTTCTATATTATTTACCTCTGATTTCTCTTTTCATTTCCTAATAATCGGATTAGCATTTAATTTAGCTAGCATTGAAATTTATGGATATTACAGTAAATAAGGGAAAGTGTAAGGGCATTTTGATCATTTGACCAAAATCAACAAGTCAAAGGTTGACTAAAATATTAGAAAAATTTACAAATGGCCAATATACAGAGCAGAACTCACTAATCAAAATGGTGTGTGTCAGATTTTTAAAATCGACCCAGATTTCGATCTAGAGAATTTTAAAGATCGGTGAGTCAAAAATAATTACTTGAGGTACTACGAGGCCTCAAACATATGAGTTCGAGGCATAGAAAAATAATATGAAATTTATTGTTTTTTTTCTAAAAATACTGCCCAGGATACGATAAAGGCAATTTTTAGAATTGGGGAGAAAAGACCCAAAAACCTTGAAAAAAATTGGGTTTTCTTCAGAAATTAATCAAGGGAATTCTGGGAAGTATTTTGAGGAAAGGAAAAGGGCTAGAGTAACAATGAAAATTCTAGAAATTTTTGATGGCTTAAATTCCAATTGCTCATCGGTAGGCTGTTTATCGGTGTTTCGACAACATAAAGTAACATGTTGAAATTTGAAGATTTCCATGGACATTATGGAAGTGATTATTTTGCCACTTGAATTAGTTAAATTTGGAGATTAAAAGAGAGGTAAAAATGTCTCCAAACAAGTGGAAAAAATTACCGGAATAAAGTTATTTTACCAGTATAAGTTTTAACTGGATCAAATAACTGGATGGCAACTGAATTGGTTGGAGTAACCAAGTCCTTAACTAATAGTTACTCCACTTTATGAAAACCAATGGGAAGATGCTAAGTGGATTGAGTGGTGGAAGAATTACAACCATTGGAACAAGTTGTGATTTTCATGAAACAATCTCCACCATCCATACAATTGTGAAGAGATTAATTAAAGCAAAATTCCTCCTCTCTTCCTCTTCATTTTGCACGACTTTTGGACTGAAAAGAGAGCAAGAAGATGCCATTTTCAGCCATGGAAGAAGACAAGAGCTTCAAAAAGTTTCAAGGTGAGAGGTTCCACCACCCAATCCTATACATATTCATGATCCTTACAATCTCCTCTACACTTCTAATGGATTAGATTTTTTATTAAAGCCCTCCTTTGGGTGCCAAAAAGTTAGGGTTCTTAAGAGTGAAAATGAGAAAGAGAGGGATTTAGCTCAAATAATTGGTATCAAACAACTTTATGCAAGTTAAGGAGTTGATTAGTGTATGTTCTATAATGGTTTGATACTTGTATGAATTTTTGGAATCATGAAACCCTAGGATATGCCATTATTTGATGAGATGCTATCCAAATTCTTATTTGATGAGGAGGAAGTCCTTTGTGTTAAATAATACATGGGAACTGGTTTGGGATCAAGAATATGCCATTATAGGTGAAGAAAGTTTGAAAATCACTTCGGTCCTCTTAATTTTGATTTTCGGCTAAATCTGGAATTTGTAGGATGGATGTGATTTTCATGATTTGCTTCCAATGGCTTTAGAATGAAAAATTGTGTAGGTTGGATGTAACGCACCTTATCTAACCTCTTAGCTTCAATTTATAATCATATATTCTTGTTCCCAAACTCATTTTCATATATTATATAGCTTGGATACAACTCTCCTACGTCAATTAGAAATTTTGGGAGCACCTCCCCTTAGGTTTTGCCATTCCAAAATTTACAAAACTATCAAACAACAACCAAACAATCACAAGTTATACACCAAATTACCTTACAACAAAAGGAGTGTTTTGAACATGATTATTGGCTCTAAATACCTCTCTTTCTCCCTCTTAACCTTAAGAACACAAACTTTGAATCTTGAAAATGAGGAGCCTAACCAAGATTTCAAGCCCATAGAAAGGAAGAGGGGGTTGCAAGCATCAAGAAAAGGTATGGTTTTGGTTACCTAAGCTTGATACCTTGAATTTTGTGAAGCTTGTTATTCTCTTGGCACTCAAAGATGGCGTCTTCTTGCTCCAAAATTCCAGCTGCCAATTCACAACCAAATGAGGAAGGAGAGGAGGAAAAATGGTGTTTAATTAATCTCTTCTTAAAACAATCAAGGGCAAAGATTTACTCCTGAATTTTTAACTTGATCTTATGGTTGATATTCTTCCACCTTTTAAACATATGCTTATTCCTCACTAGCTACTTAAAAGTGGTAATGATTGGGTGTAACTAAGGTGTAACTAAAGGTTAGGATTTAGTTACTCTGACTAAACCAATTTATTTTCGGTTACTTCTACCGATTAACTATTTACCGGAAAACACAATTTTATTCTGATAAATTTTTCTCTACTTTTCTAGAGATGTTTTCTTCCTCTTTTAATCTCCATATTCTTCTCATTATTATGGCAAAATCATTATCCTAAAATTACCCTTGGAACTCTTCCAAAATTAATAGGGTAATTTTATCCTGTTAAAAACCCCTGAAAACGTACAATCGGAGGGCAAAATATTTTTAGGGCATTAAAAATTACTACATTTTCTTCTAACATTCCAGCCCTTTTTCCTTTCCTCAATTTGCCCTCTTTTTGAATAAAATTATATTTTTGAGGTTTTCGGGTCTTTTGCCTTCTGTTTAAGGAAATCACCTTTATCGTATACTTGGCAATAATTTTATAAAATACTATAACATTTACTTAATTTTTATATACTCTAGTCTCTAATCTTTGAGAACACTTGATACCTTAAATAATTATTCTTCCCTTTTCTGCCCTTCAAAATTCTATAGACAGAAATATGGTCCGAATCTGGAAAATCCGTGAATTACGGTTGTGATCAATGAGTCGCGCTTTATCTATTGGGTATTTGTAATTTTTTTTCAAATGTTCACTTTTACTTTGTCAAATGACCAAATTGCCCTTGTATTTTCTCTTATTTACCATTTTACCCTTACTATTACTAATTTTTCATAATTCCCATTTTACCCTTACTTTTCATACTTAAAGACCTTTATTTCCTTAATCTTTTCATTTAATGACATTTGGATCCTTCCCAGAGGTCATGCATCTTGTCATTAGTCCAAGGTGAGCACACTTAACTGCGGAGTTCTTATAAAAATTCATCCGATAAACCAACTCTAACTTTGAGCTTTTTGGCCCATCGACATCTACTTTTTCCGTACTTTCATCCCGTGAGTCATATTTCATCTCATTACTACTGGTTTAATCTTTATTTTAGATTATAGAAATACACGGATATTACAGTGGAAGTGTGAAAAAGTTTTGGGAAACATTAGAAATCATTTAAGCAAGTTTTGATGTTTAAGGGTTTACAAAAGTTCAAGAGGAGAATGGTTGAGTTTTCATGGCTTTCATGGCTTGGTAATGGCATGAAATTGATGGTTATGATGTTGTATTATGTATAGGAAAGTAAACCATCAAAGAGCCTTCTTAGAAGGAAGAGAAAGCAAGCGTTCAAAGTCATGAACAAGTTAAGAAATCAAGGTAGCAACACTTATATCTTTGATATCTACTTTGCATTGATTTTAAATATATATGTTGATTGCCATGTTTGATGTGTGGTTAATGGAAAACCTTGATTATGAAAATGCTAGTGTTAGCTATGTAATGAATGTGTTGGCCTTGTGCAAATTTCATTCAACTAAGGTTTGTTATTTATGTCACATGGCATATTTGTTTCTATTTACATAATCATGCATGTAGATGTATTGTTAGAGTTGTTTGCTACTGGGATTTCTTATAAATATCATCCCTTTCCAATAACAAACCATTGGCACAAGTTCAAGGAGGAAAGGCAAGGGAAATTGGAGCAAGAAGGAAAGGTAGGTGACATTCCAATGCAAAAAGGGAAAAGATGCACATGTTGGTTATCTTGTATTCTAATAAATGTATATGTGGGCATCTATGAAATCTTGGATGTATGTCAATTAAACTCCTACACTAAATAATTTATGTAAGAGGAAGAGGTTAAATTCTAAAGGCTTTGGTAAAGAGTTGAAAGGGTAAAGTTTTAAAGAAAAGAGAGTCCAAAACCCTTAAAAAATCTCAATGTTTGAGCCCTGAAGAAAAATAGTAAATGAGATCCAATTGATTTGAAATTTGGTGTAAAAATAGTTCATATGGTAAGGTTTAAAAGAAGCCATAGGTTGCTGGAATTGGACTTTTGGGCAGAAAGTTATGCCTTTTAAAGTTAAGTGAAAATCCTAGAAATTTGAAATATGGCCATATGAACAGTGCATCTTCACACAATAAACTATATTGATTTGGCGAGGTTTTGGAAAATGGGTTTTCCCCTATAAGGAATGTTGTAAGCTTCATTTAGAGACTTGAACCACTCAATTTTGAGTTTTGTGGAATTAGTTATGAATTTTCAAAGTTGGGCTATAAATCTGGAAAATGACCAAACGAATAGTAACCTCAAAGTGAAATTTTCAATTTCAATTCTTTGGTCAATCTAAGTTGTATAAGGCCCTAAAGTGGTTCATTAACAATATAATAATAAGCTAATAAAGTATTTTAAGGAGTGTTACAGCAGATGATTAATATTTTGGCAAATAGTAGACGGAGAACAAAAGAGAAATATGAACTAAGGAGGCCTTTATACACCAAATCTAGTCAGTATAGTTTAGAATGTTCACTTTCTACACCGAACATCCTTGGTTCGGTTTAGAAATTGCAGCCCAGGATGCACTCGGATGAGGCACTGGGTGCATTCGAATGGGGAGTAGGGACCTTCTACACCACACATAAGTAATAAATTTAGAAAGCATACAAAGGCTCCTATATTTCTTGTTCGAATGAGGGCAATACCAATCAAATGACATATCCATTCGATTGAGGGAAATACATTTTAGAAAGTGAACTTTCTAGGCCATAGTTGGTAACAACGGTTTAGAAAGTTCACAGATATAACATTCATTTGATTTTACATAGGGCTCATGATCTTGCAGTTTGTCCTTCTAGACCATATTTAGGAAATACAGTTTAGAAAGTTCACAAATCTTAAAGTCATTCAAATGTGCATAGGGCTCATTTGAATGATGTTAAAGTTTGTCCTTATAGACTGTATTGAGCAAATACGGTTTAGAAAGCATCAATTACGATTTAGAAAGTTAATAGATGTGTCATTCAAGCGAATGTGCATAAGTTTCATTTGAATGATGTTGAAGTTTGTCCTTCAAGACTGTATTTAGGAAATACGGTTTAGAAAGCTCACTTTCAAAACCGTTGTTGTTAACATTGGTTTAGAAAGCTCACAGATGTGGTATTCATTCGAATGTGAGTAAGCCTCATTCGAATGATTCATTATTTGTCCTTCTAGACCGCATAGAGGAAATACGGTTTAAAGAGTGAGCTTTCTAAATCGTAGTTGGTAAGAACGATCATAGATCTGGCATTCATTCTTTAATATCCATAATTTTACTATCAATTTAAATAAAGGCCAAACCGATTGTTATGATATGAGTTAAGGCTCGGAGATAGAAAGTATAGAAAAAGAAGAAGGTAATGTGTTGAAGAGATCCTAGTTAGTTGAGGCATAGTGTAACCAATTTTATAAGAACTTCATACTTAAGTGTGCTTGGCCTAGAGAAATGACAAGATGAGTGACCTTTTAGGAAGGACCCATATGTCATTAAAGGGAAAAAGGAAAAGGGAATTATAAAAAATGTAAGGGCATTTTAGTAACTAAGAGAAGAAAGTAAGGGCATTTTGGACATTTAACCCAGTCAAAGTTAAAAAGTCAACATCCCAGATATGAGAAAAATTTACAGATGCCCAACAGACAGAGTAGAACTTAATAATCAAAATGAGATTCGTCAAATTTTTCAAATTTGGCCTAGATTTCTGTCTATAGAATTTTGAAGGAAAGAAAGACAAAATAATTATTTGAGGTATTAGGAGACATCAAATAGTTGAGTTCAGGGCATAGAAAAATAAAGTGAATTTTCAAGTAGTTAATAAAATTGTTGCCCAGAATACAATAAAGGCGATTTGCTGAATTGGAGGGAAAAAGACCCGAAAACCCTGGAAATGGAATTTTCTTTGAAAATTAATTATAGATATTCTAGGAAGCAATTTGATAAAAGAAAAAGGGCTAGAGTATGAGTGAAAATTCTAGAAATTTTTTAATGCAATAAAACTCAATTGCTTGTCGTAGTCCTTTTTTCGGTATTTTGACAGGGGTAGAGTAACCCTATTGAAACTTGAGGATTTCTAGGGGTATTATTGGGACAATAATTTTGTTATATGAGTAAGTGTTATTTGGAGAATTAAAAACATCTCCAGAAAAGTACAAAAGTTTACCGGAATAGAGTTATTTTTACCGGTATAAGTTGTAACCGGATCAAGTAACCGAATGGCAATCAATTCGGTTAGTGTAACCAAGCTCCCTACTATTAGTTACACCAATTTTTATCAACCAATGGGAAGAGGCTAAGTGTGTGAAGTGTTGGTGAGTTACAAGAAATTAGATCAAGCTTTAATTGCAAGACAAAATCCTAGCCCTTGATTTCATTATGAAGAGATTAGTTAAGACAAAAATCCTTTCTCTTTCCTTGCCAATTTGGATGGTAATTTACAGCTCCAAGGGGTGAAGAAAGACATCATTCTTGAATACCAAAGAGAAGAAGAGCTTCAAGAAATTTAAGGGTAAGAAGCTTTACCACCCTAACATTTACATATTAACATATACATATTCTTTATCCTTGCAATCTCCTCTACACTCCTAATGGATTAGATTTTTTTATTAAGCCTCACTTTTTCAAGATTGAAAGTTAGGGTTCTTGAAAGTGAAAGTGAGAAAGAGAGGGATTTAGAAGAAAGGATTGGTTGCAAATCACTCCTTGCATGATAATGACTTGACTGATTTATATATTGTTGTAGTTTGATGCTTTCATGAATTTTTTGAATCATGAAGTTTAAGGGGAGGTGATGTCTAATTTTAGTTTTGATGAGGAAGAGTTGTTTTTGAGCTAAATAATGCATGAGAAGTGTTTTGGGATAAGAATATGTTGTTATACATGATGGAAGTTTGAAAAATCACATCCACATCATTTGTCCAGATTTCAGTCAGGTCTAAAAGTGATAGGAGGAGTGTATTTTTCATGATTTTGATGCTTCCATTAGCTTTAGAATAAAAAATGTATAAGGTGGAAGTGAGAAAAAGTTTTGGGAAGCATTAAATATCAATTAAGCAAATTTGAAGCTCTAGGGTTTTGTAAAGGTTCAAGAATAGGCCTACTCAATTTTAGAATGTTTCTTGCTTTGGTAATGGCTTGTGATTAATGGCCATTATGCTATGAATTATGTAGGCAAGTGAGCTGTGGAAGAAAGCATTGGCAAAGTTGAGCAAGAGAGCTTTCAAGTTCAAGGAAAGTTGAGAAACCAACATAGCAAAACTTATAACTTTAAGCAAAGTTATTGTGAAAATGTTTATGAACTATGCATGACTTGATGTTGCAAAATTTGGCATGATGGAAGTGTGAATATGTGCTTTTGTGTGCTATGGACATATGTATGTAATTGTCTCATGTTGCACATTTTATGTTATGATAAGTTCACATTTATCTTTAAAAGTTGGCATGCATATGTTAGATAGTTTTGCTATTGGGATTTTAATGAAATCTTATTCTTTCCAACTAACTATTTTAGGTCTAAGCTCAATTAAAGGTAAAGGCAAGTTGAATGAAGAGTAGAGGAAGCATTATGTTGATTGTTGCTTGCCAAGTTACATGTTGATGTGTTGTGTATTTGTATGAGCTTTGGATGCATGTAAACCCCTAAACCTCTACATGACAATATGTATATATGTGTATGAATGCATGGGAAATCATGGGAGGTGAGTGGTTATGACAAAAAGGGGTTTTGCAAATTTTTAAGAAAATAGAAAGTTTGGAAAGGAGGGTTTCAAGACCCTTAAAAGTGCCCAGCATTTGAACTATGATGAAAAATAGCACACCAAGTCTAAATGAGCTGAAATTTTCCAAAAAAAAAATAGATCGTATAGTAAGCTTTAACATGAGTCCAAGATCACTAAAATTGGACATTTGTACAGGAAGTTATGATTTTTCAAAGTTAAGGGAAAAACCTGGAAAAATGACCATATGAACAGTATTTTTTCACAAAATAAACTGTTTTAATTGGGTAAGTCTTTGAGCCAATGAGTATTTTTCCCTCATAGGGAACCTTATAGGAATTTGAAACAATTGATTTTGATTTTCTAGAATTAGTTATGAATTTTCAAAGTCAGGACAAAAATATGAAAAATTGACCAAATGAATAGGAACCTGAGAATAAAATTTTCAATTTCACTTCTTTGGTCAATTTGAGTTATCTAAGACCAAAAATGGTTCATTGACGACTTCATATAAAGCTAAATAGTTAAGTAAAGAGTATTACATTTGGTGGTATTAGAGCACGGTTTTGGGCTTGATTGGGCTTGTTTATGTATTGGATTGTGTTTGTAATGCATTAGTGATTGCATTATGGTTTAATGCTTGATGGGTTTGTGACTTATGCTTGAATGGATAATGATTCATTTATGTTATGGAATGAATGAATATGAGTAGTTGATTATGAGAGATAAAGCACAGAAGTCACATAACCTTATTAACATGACACTGGGTGGAGATATGCAACACACACCCCAGAGGTTAGCTTGTACCCAGAGCCATCGGTAAATTAGTATGATCCTTGTGAGTACGATCTAGAGCTAGAGATTCCAATAATGAGGAAGATGATCTAGAACTTGGAAGCCCAATAGAGATGCCAGTACAAGAGGAAGCCCAATTGAACATGTATCTTCACAGAATAAACTGTATCAATTGGGCAAGAATTTGAGCCAATGAGTATTTTGTTCTCTATAGATAAGGTTATAAGCTTCATTTAGAAATTGGAATCACTCAATTTTGATTTTTTGGAATTAATTATGAATTTTCAAAATTGGGCCAGAAATCTGGAAAAGTGACAAAATCAATAGTAACCGAGAGTAAAATTTTCATTTCCCTTCTTTGGTCAATTGAGTTATCTAAGGCCCTAGAGTGGTTCAATAATAGTATAATATGAAGCTAAGAGGTTAAATAAGAGGTGTAACATTTAGTGGTATCAGAGCTAGGTTTTAGGCATGATCATGCATTGTTGTACATTATTTGTACATGATATTGAATGGTCATTGGCTTTGTGACTTGTGCTTGAATATTAATATATGTGTGTGTGTGTGTATTTTATATGCTTTGACATGAATAAAGTTGAGTAGTCAAGCATGAAAGATAAAAGCAAAGGAGTCATGCAACCGTATCAACATGGTACTGGGTGTGAGACGTGCAATACCCACACTCCAGAGGTAAGCTTGCACTCTAAACCATCGGTGAATCAAGATGATGATATCTTCGGTTATGATTATGGTAGTAGAGGACTGGACTACCCGAGAAGGAAAACGAAGCATCTACCATTCATTTGAAACAGATTCTAATGATCTGGTTTCATCTCAAAGTTCGAATGAGGTGCAAGAGCGGCCAAAAGATTCGAACGCGGATTGTGGAACCCGTGTAGAGCAAAATAATCGTAAGGGGACAGGAGATAGTAGAGTTGCTCCTTTAGAACATATCTTGGAAGCAAACACTAACGGACTCCGAGAGCGTACAACTTTGCAGGGGTGAGATTTTCACCTAGCATGGATCTAGAAGGCCAAAGAGGCTTATGAACTGGATCAATTAGCCCAAGATGCAGCTAAAGATAAGGAATGGTCATAGGCTCTGATGGCAACCATTCAAGATGCCGAGCTGTGGAAACATGCTAGCATAGAGATTATTAGGATTCCTATACCTGCTTCTCATATATCTTTGGAAAAGCTAGAGATTATTAGAATTCCTACACCAATGTTATAAGAACTTCATAGTTAAGTGTGCTTGGCCTAGAGAAATGACAAGATGGGTGACCTTCTTGGAAGGACCCATATATCATTAAAGGAAAAAAAAAGGAAAAGGGAATTATAAAAAAGTAAGGGCATTTTAGTAAATAAAAGAAGAAAGTAAGGGCATTTTGGACATTTGACCGAGTCAAAGTCAAAAATTCAACATCCTAGATGTGAGAAAAATTTACAGATGCCCAACAGATAAAGAGAACTCATTGATCAAAATGAGATTCGTTAGATTTTTTCAAATTCGGCTTATATTTCTATCTAGCGAATTTTGAAGGACAGGAAGCTAAAAATAATTATTTGAGATATTAGGATACCTCAAATAGTTGAGTTCAGGGCAGAGAAAAATAAAGTGAATTTTCTAGCATTTAATAAAATTGTTTCCTAGAATACGATAAAGGCAATTTCCCGAATCGGGGGGAAAAGACTGAAAACCCTGGAAATGGAATTTTGCTTGAAAATTAATTACAAACATTCCAAGAAGCAATTTGATGAAAGAAAAAGGGGTTATAGCATCAGTGAAAATTCTATAAATTTTTAATGCCCTAAAACTCAATTGCTTGTCGGTAAACTTTTTTCGGTATTTTCACAGGGGTAGAGTAACATTGTTGAAACTTGAGGATTTCCAGGGGTATTATTGGGACAATCATTTTTGTTATATGAGTAAGTGATATTTGTAGATTAAAAGAAAATTAAAAACGTCTCCAAAAAATTAGAAAAAGTTTACCGGACAAATCAATATCAGTGGCTAAGATAAAGTTTTAAAACTTAATTTTCCAAAAAGAAAATTTTTGACTATTGACTGCTGGAGGCCTGGTGATGAAGCTTCGTCTGTGAGTATATGTTCGCCAAATCCTGTCATAATCATTGTAATATCCACTCTTTTTTTTGAAAATTGAAATAGAGGCCAAAATGATAGTTATGAGATAAGTTAAGCCCCAAAAATAGAAGTATAGAAAGAGAAGATGTCAATGGACCAAAGATACCCTGGTCAATTTAGTTCTAAGTCTTAAAAATTACTAAGGATGTAAGCCAGAGACATAAATGTCATTAAGCATAAAGACCAAGGGCAATAGGGTCATTGGATAAAAGGGGTCAAACTAGTAGTCAAAAGTTGAGTTTGAGCCCACAGATAGAAAGTACGGAAAAAGACGATGCCGATGGGCTAAAAACTCCAAAGTCACACTTGACCTAGCGGATGAAATTTTGTACGAACTCCGCAGTTAAGCGTGCTCATCCTAGAGTAGTGTAAGGATGGGTGACCTTCTGGGAAGGACCCAAAGGTCATTACATAAAAAGACCATGGGCAAAAAAAGTCAAGGGCAAAATGGGAATGACGAAGTTATACAAGTAAGGGCATTTTGGTGATTAAGAGAAATGTAAGGGCATTTTGGTCATTTGACAAAGGCAAAGTCAAACAGTTGACGAAAATATCAGAAAAAGTCATAGATGCCCAAAAGATAGAGCAAAACTCACTAATTAACAGAGATTCAACATATTTCTGAAAATCGGCCTAGATTTTTATTTATAGAATTTTGAAGATTTAATGGACGAAAATAATTATTTGAGGTATTAAGAGACCTAAATCAGTTGAGTTCAGGGCATAGAAAAATAAAGTGAATTTTATAATATTTTATAAAATTATTGCCCAATATACGATTAAGGTGAATTCCCATAATAGAGGGAAAAATACCCGAAAATCCTGAAAAAGTAATTTTATTCAAAAATTAATTTTAGAAAATCTGGAGGGCAATTTGATGAAAGAAAAAGGGCTAGAGTATCAGTGAGAATTATATAAATTTTTAATGCCCTACAAGTTATTTGCTCGTTGGTAATATGTTTTTCAGGGATTTTCGACAGGATCAAAGTACCCTATTAATTTTGGATGACTTACAAGGGTATTTTTGGATAAATATTTTGCCATATCAGTAAATGAATTATGGAGGATAAAAGAGGAATAAAATATCTCCAAAAGAGCAGAGGAAAATTTACCGGAATAAAGTTATGTTTACCGGTAAAAAGTGTAATCGGTAGAAGTAACCGAATGGTAATAGTTTGGTTAGTGTAACCAAAGTTACAACCAGATATTCTTACCCGATGTGCACCGGTTATGACCACTTTTGAGGACCAATGAGAAGAAGCTAAGTGTAAGGTGTGCTGTTGGCATATGGACTCTTGGATATTGTCTTAATTTGCAAGATTCAATCTCAACCATCCACCTAATCTTGACATGCATTAAAGCCCTTATGACCAGATTTTTGCTCCATTTTCCAGCCCAATTTTCCTGCACAACCAAACCTGAAAAGAGAAGAGAAGAGGCAGCCATGGATAAAGAGAAAAAGCTCCAAAAATCCAAGGTAAAGTTGAGTTATGATGATATCTTTCATATATTTATACTCCTTGGAACTTCCTCTTCACTTCTATCGGTTTAGTTTTTGGATTTGTGCTACTGAAATATTAGTGTTCTTGTGGGAAAAAATGAGAAAAAGAGGGATTTGGATTAAATAGTTGGTACCAAACAACTCTATGCAAGTTAAGGAGTTAATTGATGTATATATTGCTTGGGTTTGATTGTTGTATAAGTTTTTGGAATCTCAAACCCTAAGGGGAGGTGCTGTCCATTTCTATACTTAATAAGGAAGAGTTATTTTCGAGCTATATAATGCATGAGAAGTGTTTTGGGATCAAGAATATGTTGTTATACATGTTAAAAGTTTGAAAAATCAATTGTTGCTGTTAATATGTAATTTTCGTCCAGATCTGTGATGGTGGAGAAGGAGCTGGATTTTGATGATTTTAATGCTTCCAATTGCTTTAGAATGCAAATTTGTGTAGGGTATAAGTGAGAAAAGGAATGGGGAAGCATTTAAAATTATAAGAGCAAGTTTCAAATTTTAAGTGTGTTTAAAGAGCAATAATCATATTGCGTTTTTGCAAGTTTTCTTGCTATATGATGCTGGAAATTTATGATTATACTCTTGAATGATGTTTAGGAGGTTGAGAAGACAAAGAGCCCATTGGAAAAGACCATCAAGAGATGTTTAAATCCTAAAGAAAAGCTAAAGAGACAAGGTAGCAAAATCTTCTAACCTTAAGCTAAGTTGATTTGAAAATGTGTATGAATTTATGCATGACTTGTTTTGAAAATTTATGATGATTGAAGTGTGAATATGTGCTTTTGTGTGCTATAGCAACATGCATTTAATTATTACATGTTGCACATTTCATGAATTCACACTTATATTAAAGTTGTCATGCAATTTTATAAAGTGTGTTGGAAAGTTTTGCTATTGGGATTTCCAAAAATCTCATTATCCCCCAACCAACCATGTAGGTACAAGCTCAAGAAAAGGGTAAGAGTTAAGTTATGGATGAATGAAGATGATGCTCTTGCTTGTGGAATTTTATGTGGCATGAATGGAACTTTATGTTGAATATTGATGTAGTTATGTAATCTTAAACCTCTACTT
>JANTPZ010091937.1:0-21274 GCA_025593235.1 Vachellia pachyceras
GTATTTTAAGAACTACTGGAAGAGAGAGAAATCACCTGTTGCTACCTAGCAACTTGCTCCCTTAATTTGCTAGCTTGCTTCCTTATAGCATCCATTTTCGACTAAAAACAGAAACTTTCTCACTGTTCAAACATAAAACTATGGAAGAAAGAAAGAAAGATATCAATGGGAAAAATGGGATTAAATTACCTGGATCTTTCAAATAAGAAGAGCTTGGCAGAAAAGGGAAAGCTGGGAAGAGAGGGAGCGGAAGACGAGAGAAAAAAGGACAGAGGCCTGAAAAGGAGAACTGTAGAGAATATAATTGATGGTGCGCTAATGATCGTGGGCAGTCGGTGATGGGAGATCAGATACCTGTTCATCGGGGACTGATTCTTCAAATTCATCTTCGATAGAAAAGAGGAGGAGAAGTTTGGTTCAACCTCTGCGATTTTGGTTTGCTTTTCCCGTCTTCATCTCTCTCTTTCTTTCAATTAAGTTAAGGGCAAGTTGGACTTTTCACAAATACAATTAACCATTAAAAGATCCCATAGGACCTGACAGCAATTGTTCACTTCCTTGGGACCATTTACTGGTATTTTTGCTTCCTTGGGACCTGTGGCTGATTTTCCCCTTTTTTTATTTCTTAATTCTTTCTATTAATTAACATTTATGATTAATAATTAAAAATTATGATTTTTGTTGTTTTTGCAACACATTTAACTGAATCAATAATAATAATGAAGATGAAGATTGAAGATTTTGTTTTTTTTTTAAAAAGCACGTATAAAACGGAGAAAGTGAGAAGCAGAGGCCAAAGACGCAGGGGACGGCGGGTACTTCTGATCTTCTTCTCCCATAAATCATCTATTTGAACTGGGTGCTACTACTTCGATTCACCAAAATCGATCTTCCGTAACTTCTGTTTGAGAGAAGAAAGGATATTGGATTGTGATCAGTGGGAAGAATTTGGTTGCTACTGTCCTACTGATATTAGTGATGGATTTCAATAATGACAAGTAAAATTTCCTGTTTCCGTATGGGTTTGTCTATGGGTATGCATGATTTGTTTAGTTCAGGAAGCTGCACTTGGACTTAAGATGTTGATTTTGGTTATTCATATTTTTCTTTAATTTGGACTACTTGTTTTGTTCAATCTGAGATATGAAATGGGTTCCCTTAAATTAACAGTATCTTCACCTGGACGTTTTTCTTGGACTTTCCATTCTGTTCTTACTCTGCATTTTCACATGATCACATGTTTCTGTTTGATACGGTAATTTTCCATCTGTATATTTGTTTTTACTTGAGATTATATGATGTGAATGAGGTTGTAAAAGATAGAGAATGTGGGCTCTGATTTAATTGGGGCCTTAGGGATCACCATTTTATCCCCTTCCTCTTTTTGTTTTTTTCCCGTTCCCCCTTTCATTTTCGCAGTTACTCCTTTACTGATATTATCAACATATGAAGAAAACACACTTAAAGCCATTCACATTCTTGAGTTTAAGCTTAGGAAGCCCTTTCGATGTGACAATAAGGGAGTTGGTAGATAGAGAGTGAATGAGCTCGTAAACACTTTCAATTTCAGAGGATCAATATTAGCTTTTGCTCTCTGTTCTTTAGATGTTTCTTTAGTTTGTCATTGAACTGCTTCTCATTGTTGGTCATTGCTTCTTCAGTTTACAATGTGGTAAATCTTTGTGCCATTTACATTATGTGGGATTGTCTTCCGTTATAATTATGATGTCTAGAATCATTCTCCAGGGCTACATTCATCCCTACACTTGTGGATTCTTCCACATTAGTTTTGGCTTTGCTTCTTCTGTGATATTTCTGTCATCTTCTATTCTGTAGATTGTGAACTTTGTAAGCATTTACTTATCTATTATCTGTTAATGGTGCTAGGGAGCCGTGGGGTTGGCAAAAGGAGGTCAATTGTTTCCAGAAGACATCCAATTTTGGTAAGTCTTACTATGGTATACTACAATTCTTGGATGACTGATCCCTGAGAGAATTGTATTGTTTTAACCAGATATATCTCAGAAGCTTGGAAGTGAAGTGCCTCAAAATGAACACAAGAGTCCCCACATGACTGATGATGGAACAACCCCAGTTAAGGCTTGTATGGATTTGGCTTACCCTGTTAAAAACATTGGTAAGACAATATTCTGGCAGGAAGCAGATTTGTTGACACCATCTTCTTAAGTGTGCAACAATTCCTCATTATTGTTACTGTTGTTTTCCTTTCTCTGATTATAATGAAGTTGAATTTCAGATAATATGCTAAATGAGCCAGAGGAATGCAGGGACACTTCTCTTCTCAAGAGACGTAGGATGCTCCAGTTCCACAGCAATGATGTGCACTTTTCTCTTTCCAATGAAGAGACGTCTTCAGCATATTTGAAACTACATGTAAGTGCTAATGTTTTTCTTCATGAGCGGCTTTTGCACTGACTGAACATTGAATGGTTCGAACCATATGCAAAGGAGACTCTTAAAATGACTCAAATTTTTTTTTTTTTGTTCAGATCATAGATGGCTACCAGATTGATGACCTGTGAAAATATTTAAATTTTGTCTGAAATAAATTCAGTGCTAGATCTAGTTGATTGGAAGAAAAACACTTCAGTCCATGGCTTGATATATCTTGTCTGCTTACTTCTGTTAGATATATCTTTTCAAATATTAGACCTATATCTTTCATAACTATTCTTATTTAAAGTCCTTTCCTCTTCATGTTATTTTTAGCATATGTTGGCCTGATGTATCATTCAATTAGCTCTTCTCTAGCATTTGGGGTGACCTTTTCCCCACTTTAAAGTACCTTAGTTTCTTCCAGGGGTTTGGTGCAGAACTTTGTGTCTCTGTTGCAGATATAATTTAGTGATGAATATGCTTTGCATGAGTGATGACATGTGTAGTTCTTTATATATTAGGAATTGTGCTTGTATTCCAGCTTGATCTATATGTTTAATTTGTCTTGATCGTTTTTTATTGAAACAGAAGTGTTGATAGAAAGGAAACGAATTGTAAAAGGGGAGGACAAATACCCCTCTAGAAGGGGATAAACCCTAAAGGGGAAGGAAACTGGAAAGGAAGAAAAATTACACACTTAAGAACAACTATGAACAAAAGAGCGAAGGGCCAATGGGAATGGGACTAGCCGATTAGGCTCAATGGAATGGAATAATTGGATGGAATTCTTTACATAGCATAGAAAGGAAAGGAGGATGTTTCAACAGCCACCTTAAATTTTTTGTATGGGCAGGGAAAGCAAGGGAAATGACCATTTCTCTTAAATATTCTAGAGTAGCTAAGGTCGCTTAATTCATTTAAAGTAGCCAAGGCTCCATAAAGAATTCTACTATTCCTCTATAAGCAAATATAAAAGATCACAGCTGAAACTGTGTACTGCCACAGACCACTGGCATCCTTATTTCTTCCCTAGTGATTATACTAAATCAACAAAATCTTATTCCAAGCCAAGTAGCCATACTGCAGTATGAGAACAAGTTTGTAGTTGTTTACAGAATTCAGACTCATCCCTATTCCAAAAACAGATATTAGGGGAAGCGAAATATTTGGCTTTGGAGAGTTTTAGATTTCCAAGTAAACATTTCGAATAAAGTGGTGCCTTGCTGGGAGAAGAAATGAGGAAATTGCAGTTGCAGTTGCAAGAGAAAACACCAGCCAAATCAAAAGAGTCGAGGTTCTCCTATCCAAAGAGGAAGAAATATGAATAGGCTAAAGAGCCAGAAGTTCATAGTTTCTCTATCAGAGGGATTTCTGGCAAAATAAAGATTCCAATTAAAATAACTAACCCCCCTGGAAGACCATAAATCACAGATTGGAGCGTTGTGCAATGAGGAAAGATTATGAAAATTTAGAGAAGCTTGACAAAAGGAACATTCCTACTCCAAAGATCCTTTCAAATTCTAATATGACACAATTACCCATATTAAATGGCACAAAAGGTCTAAGTTAGGTGCTTAAATTTATTTTGTTTTTGCTAGTTAGAGATATTGTCAAGCATGTCTGGTAGTAGCTTAGCAATTTGGCTGAGATTCTTTCATATAAAACTGGAGTTGTGGAATTTCCTGATTGCATGAGTCATACTTCTTTGCATATCCAGGGGAGGGAGGACTTAGTTGATGATCTTTTACCTGAAATGTCTCCGTGGGTGCCTGGAACATCAGGTTTGCATCTTAAAAGATTATCTTCAATGTTTATATATATATATATATATATATCTATATTCATTATGTTTCTTTCTCCACTCATATTGGAACATGCGTTAGGGAGTGCTTCTGCCTCCTGTTATGAGGACCTTGAGCTGTCAACTGAAGGATGGCTTACTGAATGCTTTAATGATGCTGACATGGAAATCAGCCCTGACTATATGTACGCTTCTTTTAGATGCAATTAAGTCCTTTAATGATTTTTGGCATATCATCGCCAATTATACATAATGGTCCAATGATTATGCTATTTGATTCAGGAATGTTTCAGGGGCTAATGATGTTCAGATTGATGTTGCAGGTATATGATTTCTTAGATATCCCCGGCTGTTTACTAATTACAAGTCTTCCTTCCTTCAGTCCTCTTTGCACTTGTTTTACTCAATTTTTTGCAGAGCCACACGACACCCAACCAGCACATGAACAACATGTGGTTCAGCAGCATGTCACTCGTTCACACACAAACATTGTCCTCAAAGGTTTTACTTTCTTTCTCTTTTTTTGTCTTTCTGGAAAATTTAATTTTAGTTTAACGGGACTTTTGCTTAATTTCACTTCTAAGTATGGTTTTAATTTGAAGATGGTTGAACTGATTTGGTTCACACTGAAAAATACTAGACACACCTTAAATTCAATGCAATTTTTTTTATAAAAAAAATAGTGACATTAATAGGGATGATATATATATTATCCATTATCCAGTTCAATTGTATGCAGTCTTATTCTTATAAACAGACTGGTTTCAATCAGGTCAAATAAGGTCCTATATAACTATGCTTTCTGGTATCATCCTTCAATCACATGGACGTTAAACTGAATTCCCTTCCATGCTATTATTATACAGTGAGGCGTAAAAAAAACATGAAGCATGCTTATATATACTCCTTTGGTCCTATTTACAAGGGAGGTATGAGGTTTTTTTTTGTCCTATTTATAAGGTATGTCATTAAAATTTTCACATAAATGTGTAATTTTACCCTTCATATATCATTGTGTATACTTTGCGATCTTGGAGTATACCTTAAATTAAATTGAGGTAAAGTTGGAAATTATTAAATTTTAAGACAGAGTTAATGATATTTATTTATTTTTAATTCCAAAGAAACATGTTGGAAATGAATTATAAATAAGATCATAGGAGTATCATGTAGGCTTTTTCTCCTGAAGTTGAAGTTGGACCTGTTTACATGTGTAGCAAGGAAATCTATGATGCAGATGCCTCCAAAGTTAGCAACTTCTGTGGCCTATCCATTTGCCTTCATCAAACCCAGTGATGCCCAAGGAGATGTCACTTTGAAGGAAATAAATCAGCGGATTCAAACTCCACCATCCTCGAAATCCGAGCCAAAAATCGGAGATCCATCTTCTTACCCTAAGTCAGCATTTTCTGGGAAACCTGTTGTAGGCAAAACCAAAATCCGCACCGAAGGAGGAAAAGGTAGCATTACAATTATGAGAACTAAAGGCTGAGTTTAAATTGTTCAGCAGCAGTAGGTTTTCTCTCATTTCCTTTGTGGGGTTGAGTTCATCTTCTGTAATATATACAAGACAGGCTGTACAACATGTTATTGCAATTTTTTGTTGTCGTTGCCTATTACATCTATAAATTACACCACCTTTGTGTTTTCTTCCTTGTAGGGTTTAGATGTTTCATAGATGGTCTTTTGTTGCCTTAGTGGTTTGACCAATTCTGTAAGGACATTCTTGATCCGTCCGAAGTTTTTTCTCTCCTGGTAACCTTAAATATTTCAATCTCACTAAACTTGTGGCAAGTTTTTAGGGTTGAATAATTAAGATTTTGACTTGAACCCCTTGTTTCTTGAGTAATGCTTTAAGAAATAAGATATGGGTGATTGTCCTTGTGCATTGGTTGGTGTTTGAAGAATGAGATTTGTTAATAGTACAATTTGTTCAAAATTTTATGATATTATTAATATAGCAATAATATATTGATGTTTCAAAGCGAAACTTAGGTACTGCTAGTGGTGATTATTAGCTTCAGCATGTTCACTAATAAAATAATTGACAAAAGATTCTTTTTATATAACTAAATTGGCCAACTGCAGTCTACAATATATTGTTCACAATGTTTCTTGGAAGAAATTTAGTGGCAAGCATTTAAATTTCCTTATCCAGAGATAAGATTTTCATTATTTCACTAATTTTGCGCCCCATAAAATAAAATTCCAATTGAAATGTTTAATATTATTTATGTTTCCCAAAAAACTAATATAAATTATAAAATTCAATTTGTAAAATAAACATAAGTTATCGTACATTGTAATTATAGGCATTGACACGAAAATTATCAAAATATATATATATGCCTAATAAATATGAAAAATTCACAAAAAATGGTGAAGCACCCAATCTTTATTTTTTTTTCTCATCACAATCTTACTAGAAGTAATAATGTTTAAAGCACTATTGAACATTAATTGTAAATACCTCTCACTTATCACAGTGAATATTCGAATGTTAATTTATCATGCTTTGAGGAAATAAGTTTGATGCATATAGATACATATATGTGTGTGTATGTATGCGTATATACGGAAGGGAGATTTTAAATTGTAAGTCAAGGACAAAGATGATACTGAGTTATAAATAATAAAGAATATATATCTATCTGTATATTTAAATTTATCGTTTCAGTATTCAATATATGCAATTTTGAACATGAAATGTGATTCCTCTCTTTTAGGCCATGCTTAGTGAGGGAGATAGTACATCTTAACTTCGTTTGGCAAAACGTTTTAATACCTCAAAAGTACGTTTAATAGTGTTTTTTCATGAAACGAAATAATCTCCTTCATAATTTACCTCTGGGATGAGAGATAAAACACAAAATTTGGCATTAGTGATAAAACGCGGCAGAGGGAGAGGTAAATTGATGAAAAAGACTTAACCACCCTTACTTTTGTTAATTAATGAGAATGAGCTGAGTGTCGAAGATCTTTCTATGAAAATATACAAAATTTGTGCAAGGTTGGGATGACGCCAAAAATTTGTAATGGCATTTTTGTCCGAAATATTATGTTTTCAGGGAAGAAAGTGACCTTCCAATCAGATTTTTGTATTTTTTGTTAACGGTATCCTCCAATGAAACAAAACCAAACGTGGCCGAAGCCAAATATGCTCTGCTCTTTCATGGTTGGTTTAGTAAATTTATCTTCCTCTCTCTTCCTTTGACCCAGCTTCCCTCTTTTGTTCACCACGTTAACTTCCTCCTCCATTGTTAATTGGCTCTGGTTTTTTTTTTTTGGCATTTTTCCTTCTCATGTCTAACTCTTGATGGCTCGTCTGGTACGCTGGAATTGATTTTGATGGAGATGGAGATGGAAATGAAGATGAAAATAGATATAGATATAAAAAAAAAGAAAGGGTAAAAAAATTGATGAATACAATTCCATGGATTATATCATGGAAATCAACGGCGCTTAGTACTTTTTTAGTATGCCTTGTTTGGGTGCGCGTGTGTGCATCTTATGCTTCGTTTGGTACGCATAATTCATTTTGATGGATATGGATATGAAAATGGATATGGAAATGGATGTGGAAATAGAAATGGAAATGGGGTTTAAAAGTATGTTTGGTATGTCATGGAAATGAGGTATGATTTTTGGATGAAAAAACCTAAAAACCCTTCTAAATTAAAAAAATCTTTTTTTAACTTTTAAAACTACCTAAATCAAATTAAAAAATTTTTAGATGAAATTGGAAATCCAAGTTTTTCATGTGGAATTAAAAATCCATGAGTTTGATGGAATTGGCTTCCATGTGAAAGCCAATTCCATCATACTAAACATGCATGGATATGGAAATCAATTCTATTTCCATATCCATGCCTCCAAATTCCATCAAACCAAACGGGCCCTTAGTACTTTCTCGTGATGTCTCTTTCCATCTTAAGACCTTAATCTAACGTTACTAGATATTAAAATGGCTGTCTGAGTGTATTGTATCTGTGCCTTAGGGGTCTACAAGTTGGGGTATGTGCCTCAGTTCAAACAGAGTAGGAGGCTGAACAGAAAATTTTCCAGAAATATGGTTTGCAGTGTGGAGAATTCTGAGGTGGGTGTTGAAAGGAAGATTGGGGTGGTTCTTCCAGCAACCGATGTTTTTATTGCAAAGGCAGTTGAAGCTTTGGGAGCTGGGAAGGTTATTATTGCTGTACCCATTGATACACTCTATGGGTTTGCTTGTGATGCATGGCATGCTATTTTAGTACGTGCCTTTTCATATTCTGCCCACAACCTGTTTGTTTAAAATCCTCATAGCATTACTACTATTACTATTATTATTCTTATCTTGGCTTGATATTCCTTTAGTCGTGTCATTGAATTAGGGCTTCAGACATTAGATCGATGAAGGCAAGAGGCTAAATTAAATCATTCTATGTTACATCAATTTCCTCTTTATATCTCAGACCCAATATGCATTTCACAGTTTCTGCTTATTCTGTTGTTTGCATGAAATTGTATTCTGTTTTGTTATCAACTGTTGCCTTTTACAGTTCGTTGGATGCAGTTAAAAGAATTTATGAGATTAAAGGACGTAAACATACAAGGCCCTTGGCTATTTGTGTTGGGGACGTATCAGGCATTGAGCGTTTTGCTGTGACTGACTATTTGCCTCATGGGCCTACTTGATTCCCTCCTTCCAGGTCCAATTACAGTTGTGCTAAAACGAGGTCTGTAAGTCACATACCATGCTAAAAATTACATACTCTCTCTTCCATCCTAAATACAAGACCTCGTTTGTTATTGCACTACAAATAAAATAATATTTTTAGAATTGGAGGGACTACAATAAAATGATGAAATATGCTGGCTCAGTTCAAACTTGTTTAAATATAGCGTGACAGCTCAAGAAATGGATTTGAACTTTGAAGCAAAATTAGCTTGCATCTCATTCTATTGTTTAGCTTCAATATATTATTCATTGGTGTAATGGCATCATTGGGATGCATTACAGGAGAATCAAGTGTTCTTGAACAATCTTTGAACGCAGGACTTGATGGCATAGGGGTGAGAGTCCCAGACTACAGTTTCATTAGGGACGTTGCTCGTCGCTCGGGTACTGCCTTGGCCCTGACAAGTGCAAACCTAAGTGGACAGTCAAGTAGTGTTTGTATCAATGATTTTAATGAGCTCTGGGGAAGTTGTGCCTACGTGTATGATGGTGGCCAGCTTCCATTGGGTCGTGCAGGTTCCACCGTTGTGGACCTCACCATACTGGATAAGCACAAGATACTTCGACCTGGAAGGTACATTTTGCTGAGCTGATTCTTTTTCTTGTCTTTCAAGTTTCCTACTATGGTTTTAGAATGGAGTGTTTTCAAGTCAGATGCAAATTCCTAAGACCAGATTTTAGTTAGGTCACGTTTGGTACCATGGAATTTGAAGGTATGGATATGGAAATGGAATTGATTTTCATATCCATGTATGTTTGGTACCATGGAATTGGCTTCCATATGGAAGCCAATTCCACCAAACCCATGAATTTACAATTCCATTTCAAAAGTTTGGATTTGTAAATCCATGGAGATAATTTCATCTAAAATTGTTTTAAAAAAATTTTTAATTTAGAAGGGCTTTTAGGTCTTTTCATCTAAAAATTATACCTCATTTCCATGATATACCAAACATACTTTTAAACTTCATTTCCATTTCCATTTCCACATCCACATCCATATCCATTTTCATATCCATATACATCGAAATGAATTCTGCGTACCAAACGAGCCATTAGTGTTCATTCTCAAATTTGGGATAGAATTGGTGGGATTTATATGTTGAGAATTTTCAGGATGGGACTAACAAAATGAGTAACACATGATTCATGTCTATATATTATTTAGGTCCATTTTTCATGTTCTGTGTAGTGCAATGGAAGAGACAAGGGCCATGTTGGAGAAGCATTCTCTGGTTGAAGAATCGACCACTCTAAATGAGCAGTGATTGATGTGTAATGCTTCCGTCTAGACACATTTCCTTCACTTTGTTCAATGTATTGTTATACTTTAATCCATGATACTTTATGGAGTTCTAAAAGTAATTAACAACTTCTTATCTAAACTACCTTTAGTAGCATGTCAAAATTACTTACCTCCAACCTAATTAAATAATTAGTGATTGCTAGTGTTAAAGAAAGATAAAGTTGAAAAACTTTGAAATCTTAATTATCTAATTATTTTTATTTATTTGTGTATTTTAGTGAAACATACTTCATATTTGAAAATTAGTAATAACCAATTATGAGATGGATTATATAATTTGAGATATGAAATATTTTATCATCTATCATCATTCTATTTATATTTAAATATTTTACTAAAAATTTAAATGGAATTATATTTTAAGAAATCAATTAGTCTTCATGAGTGAGACTAGTAATTCTTTAAAAAATAATTGTTAAAATATATGTTTGATTCTTTAAATTTATACAAGCTATATTTTAATCATTTAAGTTTAAAAGTACACTTTAGTCATTTTATCTTAACGTTGTTAATTTTTTTAATGTAATATAGTTAATTAACAAACTTAAAAGGTGATTTTACAATTAAATATAGATAAAATATGTTTAAATTTCAATTATTGAAATAATAATTTTTTATATCTTAAAATTTAATCATATTATTTTCATTTATAGACTGAATCATGATAAAATTTATTGAGTTATCATTTTCCGTTAAATGAAATTAATAGTATTAAGATAGAAAGTTTAAAAGTATAATTTTTAAAATAAGGGACCAAATTAAATTTTAACCTAAATTTAAATGATAAATGTATATTTTAATAAAAACAATTGTTTATGTTTTTTAAAATATTCAAGAAAAACTTGTTAAAATTTTTCGCGCGGCGCCACGTTCACCCCAACAACGGTCATCAACTGCCACACTCCACTTCCCGAGAGATTCCTCCAATCCAAAAGATGCTTCCCGATGTTCCTTTTTTACCCCTTCCTTTTACTCTCTCTCGGCCTCTGTTCTCAAATGGAAAATTCAGATGGTGATCTTCCGAAGTTTTTTCTTCTCACTCTTTTTAGCTCTCCTGGTTCTGTTCTTCTGCTGAATCTGCTTGTCGCCGCGGTTCGCTGCGATATCCCGACTACCCTTGATGGTCCCTTTGAGCCCGTCACTGTTTCTTTCGATCCTAGTCTGCGCGGCATCGCCGTTGATTTGCCTGACACCGATCCCCGCGTTCGCCGCCTCGTTCAGGGTTTCGAGCCTGAGCAGATTTCAGTGTCTCTCTCGGTCAGCCATGATTTAGTTTGGATCTCATGGGTTACAGGTTTCTCCAAACTCTTATTTTCTTAATTAATTTATGAGAAAATCTATTTAGTGCTTAACAGATTTCGTGAATATTTATTTTTATTTCATATGGTCTAAAACGGTTGTAATACTGCCTTTTCATTCTATCTCTACTCAAAACTCCACGCCAAAGCTAGCATTCTGCCGAACCATTAACCCAAACCTCAGTTCAGGGGATGATTAACAATCTGTTAGATTTGTCAGGGACTAAAATTGAGTTTTACTCTTATCTGTTGCTTGAGCGAGCTATATTTCACTGGTTGGATTCTTTTTCAACCAGCATTTCACTGGTGGATTGAATCTGGATTGGATCAGCTTTCTAAGCACTAAAGCGAAAATTCATTTTAGTCTTTCTTTTTTTAAGTATCAAATATTTTAATGTGGGATATTGTCACTATGATTCCATCTTTGGTCTTTTGTTAGATATTTTGGAGTCACTTCCCTTCCCAGTTTTCTACAACGCACTTCTCTTGAAATGGTCCAATTATCACTATTTATTTTAGTGGGAGGTGACTCTGCGATGAAGAAGATTTTCTGATATATTCCAGAGTTGGGAATCAAGGAAAAAACTGCTAGCATTTATTGGATTTATTTAAAAAAGATTTTTGTAACGTTTTCATATTCATGTTCTTCTGTTGATCAAAGATATTGAATTGATGGACAATATCAGGGGAATTTCAAATTGGTGACAATATCAAGCCATTGGATCCAAGAGCTGTCTCAAGTATTGTTTATTATGGAACCTCAGAATCTGAATTAGTGCATGAAGCCAGAGGCCATTCTCTCACCTATAGTCAACTTTATCCTTTCGAAGGACTTCAGAACTATACCTCTGGAATCATCCATCACGTTCAACTTGCAGGTGAGCTTTGTGGAAAATTGAAAGAAAACAGTGGGCACATCTTACATTACATCTCTATATATCACCATTTCTTTTCAGTTTTATTGATTCACTTATAGTTTGTTTATAAGATACATGTCTCTTCATATTTTATAATTTTAATTGATGAACACTAATAATGGATTTCCCCAATGGCTACTCGTTTGTGTGCTGAGAATATAAACTTCAGGTGAGGGCTTTTCGACTTAACACCAATAAATATAAATTACTTTTTTGTGGGAGAAAAACAAAATTTTGAGGGAAATTTATCTAGAATAAACCATAATGGGGATTCTTTTGTACTTAGTCAATGTCTCATTTCTATCATGTGTCAATCAGCAGGAACTGTCACATCTCTATAGATTTGTCTATGCATGAAATTTAATAGGGATTTTTAACTAAAAATGCCCATTCATCTCAAACATTATCATTGAAAAATTTTCCTTAGTTATTAAGCCCTGACACTTCAAAAAAGGAGTTGTGTACGAGTTCGTCACATGTCGTATAGTTGTGTCATGATTGGAGTGAGAGACTTCAGAAAAGGATTGTGGACATAACAATATTTTCAGATCCTATTGTGTCAGGGTGTTGTACTTCTTGGTGTCTATGCTTCCTTGCCTGCCAGTGTGGAGAAACTTTCAGTAATTTCCCATAGAAATGTCTCATTATGTCATTTCCCCTTGGAAAGTCGCATGTTATATTATTAAGACGGTTTTCATTCTATGCAGGGTTGGAACCATGCACAATATACTATTATCAATGTGGAGACTCCTCTCTACAAGCAATGAGTGACATATACCATTTCAAGACAATGCCAGCTTCTAGTCCACGGAGCTATCCAGACAGAATTGCGGTAGTGGGAGATCTTGGCCTTACGTGTAATACAACTACAACCATTGATCACCTGATCAATAATAAACCTGATCTTTTTCTATTGATCGGTGATGTGACCTATGCAAATCTTTATCTAACAAATGGAACTGGCTCTGACTGCTATTCCTGCTCATTCCCAGAAACTCCCATACATGAGACGTACCAGCCTCGATGGGATTATTGGGGAAGGTACATGGAAAAATTGTATAACCTTTTTGAGAATTTTTTTTGGATGACAATGCTTTGCTTTTTGACCTTTTATGCTACACTAACTGAATAATTCCAGGTTTATGCAGAGATTGGTTTCCAACGTTCCAATGATGGTGGTGGAAGGAAATCATGAAATAGAAGAGCAGGCGTTTAACAGGACATTCGTGGCTTATAGTTCTAGGTTTGCTTTCCCCTCTGAAGAAAGTGGGTCTTCATCCACGTTTTACTACTCCTTTAATGCTGGTGGAATCCATTTTATCATGCTTGGGGCTTACATTGGTTATGATAAATCAGGTATAAATTCTTTTCCCTTTTTTGGTTGGTAGCATTGTTGTCAGTGAACCTGTTTGTTTAGCCTCATTCAAAATATAGGTGTGCCTTAATAAATGTAAAGATTGAAATTATCACAAAAAAAAAATGTAAAGATTGAAATTATATGTTTTGGAGGCCTGGCTCAACAGGATGGCTAACTATGACGATTTGTTTACTCCTAGCTGAGTTTTGGAAAGCATTGGCTACTTCCATTGATTGAGTAGCTCATATAGACCGGCCTCTCTCTTCTGAGTTAAGCTTGGTGTACTTGGGTTCCATCTCTACCCATTCCCCTTTCTCCTACTCCTTTCAAGTCATGGACCTTTTATTTTACAAACTGTGATATTTGAACAACATTCAATTTTGGAAGTTAACCAGTGTATTAAAAATCAGGGAGAAAGAGGCCAATTGATAAAATTTTGAATATGCTTGAAATCCATTTATATTTTCTTGGGCTTGAACTATATATGTTTTGTTTTTTGAATTGATGCATGCACTGATTCAAGTTGAGCTAATATTTAGTTCTTGTAAACTTTGAAAATTAACTGTGACCATCCTCACCAGCTGAACAATATAAGTGGTTGCAAAGAGATCTTGCTGGTTTTGATAGGTCTATAACTCCCTGGCTTATAGCTACTTGGCATCCTCCGTGGTATAGCTCTTATGTGGCACATTACAGAGAAGCTGAGTGCATGAGGGTGGAGATGGAAGAACTGCTATACTCATATGGCGTGGATATAGTATTTAATGGGCATGTGAGTTATTTTCACCTTTTAATTTGATTCAATCTGTTTAGGTTCATTAACTTGCTTCTATCACATGATATATGATGAAACCAATCCAATAAACAAAAAAGTTTTTTTGACCAGAGGAACAGGTCCTTATTCCTTAATGGGTTTTTTGTAGGCTTTATGAGCCAGAAAAACAACTTATTCTGGTTCTGAAAATTGATGAGCAGGTGCATGCTTATGAGCGGTCAAATCGGGTTTACAATTACAGTTTAGATCCATGTGGTCCTGTCTATGTTTCTGTTGGGGATGGAGGCAACCGAGAGAAGATGTCAATCCAATTTGCAGATGAACCTGGAAAATGTCCTGATCCATCAAGTACCCCTGATTCTTATATGGGAGGCTTCTGTGCAACAAACTTTACATCTGGCCCTGCACAGGGTAAGTTTTGCTGGGATCGGCAGCCGGAGTTCAGTGCATTCAGGGAAAGTAGCTTTGGCCATGGAATTCTAGAGGTACCACTTTCTTCATGTCGTAATAGATAAATAGAGGATCCAAATCATAATGCATAACTTTTTACTAGCATTTGATTTTTTTAATCTTTTTAACTAACTTGTTCATAGTAGGCAATATTTTAGCATACATATGGAACCTGAGTTCTTGTATCCGTCAACATATGAAAGTCTGCACTCAGTATTTTAAATCCATTGGTGCTGAACCAAGTAGACAGACTCCTGGATCGAGTTCTTTTTGAAGAAGATAGGACAATGCACACAATTTGATACCTGTATTATATGCATTACATCGAACTCGGATCCTCTCATGCTTCTCTTTGCTCTTTTAGTAGTATTTTGATGGTACTTTTAATCTTAACCCTCCATACAGGACTAGAGAGATCAATTTTTTTTTTTTTAAATAAGAAAAAACTATTAGCATAAATGAAAAATATGAAAGAGCAGCATGCAGAAGAAATAACAAGAATACACTTATTTATGAAAAGTATCCAACTCTTGCTGATGATCTCTTACGGAGTGGTTTGGTATGTAATTTTCAGGTGAAAAATGACACATGGGCTTTGTGGACATGGTATAGAAATCAGGACTCAGGCAATAAAATGGGAGATCAAATCTACATTGTGAGACAACCTGATTTATGTCTTGTTCATCAGATGATGAAGCCATCTAAATTCACGTGGAGGGGTTCATCATGAAAAGTTGGAGGTCAAAGCTATCTTGTGGTTAATTTGTATCTAATGGTTAACACTATTTGAGGTTGATTGCTCTTGAAAACTCGTTTTGTTTAGCCGACCTTGTACTAACTAAGGTATAATCAGTTTGGAATGAAACTTATTTGCGGGATCCCTAGTGTTTTTGTCCTTTCTAAATATAGGTATTTATGTATTAGAGGTATTCTTATTTGAAACGCTAGATAACTAAATGTGGATGTTTTTCTTATTTATAATTCAAATTTCGGTTTATCATGTCATGAGAAACTAGTCATTTCTGCTAGATCTAACATTTGTTGGTGTTATTCATTGAGCATGGCCGAATTTTAATGTCCTAGTACCTATTCTTTAATTTTTTTGAAATAGATTAGACTGAAAGTTAATTAGGATTAGAGTAAAGCATAATTTAAATGTGTAATTTAAATACAATTAAAGCATTTAAACCATAAGCCACAATTTAATCAAACAAGACCACAATGATCAAAATCAACTGGCTCGAGAGTTAAGATAAATAACAAGTAATATTAAAATATGCGTGCTATATACTCTCTCATCAAGTATCCATAAGAGTTGGTATTTTGATATGTCCTTAAATATAAAGATATCATTTTATCTTGTCTCGTGTTATTTTATTCCAAAATTAATTTATCTAATTTGTAAACCGTTGTATGATTTAATGTAATAAAGAGGTATTGTAGATTTATAAATCATGTTACATTTATACAAATTAATAAATTTATTTTATTATATATATAAATTAGTTAAATAACTGTTATACTAACTCTAGCTCCTAATATAGAATCAATTGATTTTTTTGAAAAAAATAAAAAGGTTAAATAGATTATTTATTATGACACATATTTTTATGATTAAATTATATATTAATTTACAAACAAGAAAAATTACTTTGGAAAACAATGATAAATATATCAATTGATTAGCTTTCTTAATCCCTAAAAGAAAGTCAATTATCTCTCACATTAAGAATGAAATATAGTACTACAAATATGGGGTGTTTGGCAAAGCTTTTGAACACCCCAAAAACACGTTCAATAGTGTTTTTCGTAAAACGAGATAATCTCTTTCACACATTTACTTCGTAAATGGTAGAAGCACTTCTCCACCTCTTTCTCAAACGGACCCATGAATCGGTATAACTTTATGCAACCCGCCATATCTTGTTATATGAAAATGAAGTTCAACATTATAGTGTTTATTTGGATTGATAGTAAAAACTACATTTTTAACATAAGTTGTAATCTACAAAATAAGTATATAAGAGAAATTTTATTTTAATTTGCATAAATACAAGCCTATATTTCATTAAAAATTAAAATAAAATAATCCAAAACACTTAATAACTTGACACGTGTTTACATATCAAAATATACTTTAGGCTCAAAGTATCACTTTTTTTTTAATAAAAACAACAAATTAGAAAAAGAATCAAAATATCCAGGCTCAACAAAGTCAATAGTGTTGTGAATCAGAAAACCTCAAGAATCTCCAGGATGAAATTGTTGCACAGAGGACAATTTCCCTTGCTCACAGTAAGCTCCCTGGAACACATCCTGCAAAACGAGTGCCCACAAAGCACAAAAGCCGCACCTCTATGCTTCACCATGCACACACAGCAATCGTGCTCCTCACCTTCATCGTCGTCGTCGTCGTCTTCATCCTCATCAAAATCCTCGTCGTCGTCGTCTTCCATTCTGTACGTCGATCCTTGCAGCCCCATTTGCCGATCCGTCTCCTCCAACAAGTCCATCAGCGACATCGTCACCGTCCCTCCCCCAGTCCCGGACGGATTTTCCTCTTCATCTTCCTCCTCCTCCGCCATGGCTGCTGCCTCCGCCGCTTCCTGCGCTGCTACAGCTTCCCTAGCAGACATCTGCCTCTCCTTCTTCCGCTGGCAGTTGTAGCCGTCTCCATCCTCATCGTCATCGCTGTCATTATCGCAAAATGTCACCACTCGCTCTCGCCGGATGGAATCCGCGCGCACCGCCGCCGCCAGACGTGCGGAGTTCGGGCGGGACATCTGAGGCTTGAGTTTATCGTCGGAGAAAAAGGCATCCCCGACCTGTCGCGTGGATCGCTGGCGCGTGAACATGGCAGCGAGGTTGGAGCTCTTGATGGCTTCTTCGGTGGGATCAGCCATACAGTGAGTCGTGACGTCCACAGGGGAGAATGTAAGGACTCGGACGGAGCTACGACGGGGGAGCTGTGC
Source organism: Vachellia pachyceras (assembly GCA_025593235.1). Taxonomy (NCBI): domain Eukaryota; kingdom Viridiplantae; phylum Streptophyta; class Magnoliopsida; order Fabales; family Fabaceae; genus Vachellia; species Vachellia pachyceras. The sequence goes on from JANTPZ010091937.1 coordinate 17,991, forward strand.
GAAAAGGTTTCTGTTATTCCGGATAGGGAAAGGGATATCCGAAGCTGGGATGAGGACGGAGGAAGTCCAAGCAGATCCGGCCCGTTTGAGCAGAAGCCTGTCTTTGAAGGCCTTCCAAGACTTGCGATCCTTTTTGGCGGATTCGTCTTCACGGATGACGTCAAGGAGGGTTCGTCGGTGGTTTGTGAGCTGATGGCTCGACGCGGCGGCTCGGTTGGCTAACACGTCCTCGAGGGTTAATCCGGCTAGCGAGTCTCGATGGCTATCCGCTAATGGCATTTGTGACCATCAATCTGGTATTCTCCGGCGACCTTCTGCTTTTATTTTTATTTTTAATTTTTTCATGCAAAAAATTAAACTGTAAGAAAACTGATCAGGGTTCACAATTTCATGAAAAAAAAAAATAGAAATAGCGGGAAATAGAAAATCCATTCATGCATTAACAATGAGCGGATGCGGATACAAGTGGCTCGCTCAACATTGGCATCGGAAAAGAAAAATAGAAACTGAAACAAAACATTAAACTTATTTCCTTTGGGAAGAATTTTTAGACAAGGTGTTGGGCTCACTCACTATCTAATGGAAATGTGCCTAACTCTATTGGGGTATATCCCTATGGGTACTAGAGCATGACAAACAAACCATTTTTCATCTAAAGCATGACAAGCAAACTCTTTTTTATCTAGCCATACAGATAGATCAACCTAATTTTGCTAAACTGCGGAGATGCCTTCCCAAACATCGCGACCTGAACCGTAACAAAATGACACTCCCCATAATCGAACTCTCTCCCTTTAAGGTAAATTGAACCATCGACCCGATGGGTAAAACATTACAACTCAGAAGCCAGAATTAATGAGTTGATGATTGTTAGACAAAGAAAGTCATTTGGCAGAAATTGATCGTGCGTACGCAGGGAAGATTTAAAAGATTCATGTTGAAATGAACTTAAGAAAGTAAGAAATAAGGGAAGACAGTTAATTATTACCTGGACGTCCCAGAACATAGATGGTAAGGTCTAAGGTCTCTGATTAGATAGCAATAATGCGTTGGATAATAAATTGCTAATAATCTGAAAGTAGCCAGAGAAAACTAGCTATACGATTTCACGAACAAGAAGGAATAAATGACAAAACTCGGTGACTTATCACATTGCAATTCACACCTCACTCAAAATCGTAGATGGATATTGAATGCTTCTTATGGTAATAACCTTGCGATGTGATAGTTCTGTTCTCAGTCTCTTTGATGCGTATAATTTGAAACGAAGGATTGTGATGAGTACTCAGAGAGAAATCAAGAGACAGAGAGAGGGAGAGAGGGAGGACTCACTTGGGGAAGAGAAGAGATTGGGTTTTGGAATAGCCAAACGAATTTTATGGAGCAACACAGAGTCCTCGTCCTTCCCCCATGCTTGCGGGGAAGCTTTCTTCCACATATCTCAATTTCTTCTCATCTCATGCATCAATGTTTTTTAGTGTTAAATTTTATTAGAAAAACGTTGTGTGTAAAATTCAGTTGTTTTTTTATCACAATAATCTAAAATGAAAAGATGCCAATATATGGGGACGTCCCTCCTCAAGGACTACATAATCAGATTGGAACAAGACAATAATCTTGTTCGCATAAAAATTCCCTTCTCGTAGCCTTCATGAATAAATGCTTTAGTTATGGTATATTGGAGTGAAAGTGCTTTATGAGATCACCTAGAAACCTCCCACCATACCCCATAATTCAACATCTAGCTGTTTATAAATTCCAATGTTGCGTAAAGGTTCCCAAAAAAAAATGTCAAGGGAGGATTTGTATAATTAGACTGGAGATAGGTCAAGTCAGTATCTATACCTTTTTTGATATATTAATTTTATTATCCTCAGGTGTTTATCTAAATACATAGGAGTTAGGATGCTTCCCCAAACGCCGCGGTGGGGATCAAACCTCCTCCCATTTGATGAAAAAGCATAATCCTTACCACTAGATCCACGGACGATGGGTCCTTTGATAGACCTACTATGTTTTATAAGATTTTAATTTGAGCTTAGCCCATGACATGTTACAGGCCTTTTTTTTTTTTCTGGCATGTGCTTGGTATTTGCCAGGCTTGGCCTGCCTGAAACTTAATAAAAAGTCTGCAATCCAAAAGGTAGGCTTCTATGCCAAAGGTAAAGCAAACCAAATTTAAACAGACTATAAAAAAATCAAATTATATAAATCAATATAAATTATCTAAAATAAAATTATAAATAATATGATATAAATTTATATATAGAATATAAATGTAATTGTATCTTCGAATTATAATATAGAATAAAGAAATACAATTATTTTTATAAATGTGTAAAATGACATGTTTACATGCTTGCATGTTAGACTTTAAAAAAACTGGTCTGACCTATTTACCATGGTTCAAAAAATCGGACCGGACAACAAACCGGTCGAGACACTGGGTCAAGGGTCAGAGGTCGAACCGGGGTCGAACCGGGGGTTGACCCGGGGGTCGACCCGGCTATATAAAAAATTAAAAATATTACAAATTAATTCGTAACAACAATCTATGCATTAGGAATCCAAATATCCATGTACTAATCAAAGTTCTAACATTTTAATACATATATTAAAAGTTCAAAATATTAGATTCTATTATCTACAAATCAAAGCCATCATCATTAAGTTTGAGAATCTACCAATCAAAGTCATCATCATTTAAATTTTGGGAATTTGGTGGAATGGAGACATTCATAAGCGGGGGATCAGGAATCTGGGAATGGCGGAATGCTTCGGTCGGATCTTTTTGTGGCCAGGTCCCAAAACGGCACCGTTTTGGGTCCTGGCCAAGGTTATTAAACATGGACCGGTGATCAGACCGGATAAGACAGTGGGTTAAGGGTTAGTGGGTCAGACCGGAGTCAGATCGATGATCAGACCGGTGAGAAATAAAAAAATTTAAAAATAAATATCATCATATATTAACACAATTAATGTTAAAAAAATAAATCATTCACTCATAATAGTTGTGTTATATGTTGTATTTTAAGTCAATCTATCTACTATGGTTCCATGTCATTTAATTTTTTTGGCCAACATTCTAGATCATTTAATTAAAGTTTTATAAAAGGTAAAGTGATATAAAATAACAATATAATTGCTACAGGTATCCAATGAATAAATAGTATATACCAAGTGATAGGGTTCAAAGTGAGGTAATATGCATTAATTAGAAAGTTTGATCCATGGGTTAGCAAATAATAAAAGCCCCACGTCTGCAAGTCTGTGGCGAGCCTTAA